>PVKM010045832.1:0-11872 GCA_004027735.1 Carollia perspicillata
AATCTTGGATGTAGGTCCTTGCCTTTCATGACTTCAAATACTTCTTTCCAGCCCCTTCTTGCCTGTAAGGTTTCTTTTGAGAAATCAGCTGATAGCCTTATGGAAACTCCTTTGTAGGTAACTGTCTCCTTTTCTCTTGCTGCTTTTAGGATTTTTGCTTTGTCTTTAATCTTGGGTAACTTAATGATGATGTGCCTCGGTGTATTGCTCTTTGGGTCCAACTTCTTTGGCACTCTCTGGGCTTCCTGAACTTCCTGGAAGTCTATTTCCTTCACCAGATTGGGCAAGTTTTCCTTCATTATTTGTTCAAATACATTTTCAATTTCTTTCTGTTGTTTTTCTCCTTCTGGCACCCCTATAATTTGGATATTGGAACGTTTCAGGTTGTCCCAGAGGTTCCTAAGCTTCTCTTCATTTTTTTGGATTCTCATTTCTTTGTTCTGATCTGGTTGGATGTTTATTTCTTCCTTTTGTTCCAAATTGTTGCTTTGAATCCTGGTTTCCTTCTTGTCACTGTTGGTTCCCTGAATATTTTGCTTTATTTCATTTTGGGTATCTTTCATTTTCCAACCAAGCTCACTCAGTTCTGTGAGTATTTTGATTACCAGGGCTTTAACTCCTCCATCAGATAGGCTGGCAATCTCCTCATTGCTTAGTTCTGAGGTTTTGCTGTGTTCTTTCATGTGAGCCATATTTCCTTGTCTTGGCACATTGGTCTGGTTGTTCTGGTTGATTTTTTTCTTTGATTCCTTGGTTGTCAGAGTTCCATGTAGTTTGATTTCCTGGTGCTTTTGGTTGTTTATTAATTTTAGATTGGTTGTTATCCTCCTTTTGGTTGTGCGAGAAAGCAAAGGGTTTCTACCTACACCTCCATCTTGGCCAGAACTTGCTTTGCTCTTATAGTCTTTTATTAAGAGCATTCATCTATTCCCATGCATTTTCTCTTACCTGTAAACAAACTATCCCATTCAAACTCTGTATCAAAGACTCAGTCATCCCCTTCCTGAACCCCTCACCCAGGTTTACCACTGCCTACTAACCATCTTGCCTTTGCTTATATATTTTACAGACTTCTCAAAATCAGTATGTTCAGTATGGCACACATTATTTCTGCCACTCCAATGAATTCTCCATTTGTGATCTTTTTGTATTTTTTAAAAGATTTTATTTATCTTTAGAGGGGAAGGGTTAGGAAGACAAACATCAATGTGTGGTTGCCTCTGGTGTGCCCCTGACTGGGCACCTGACCTGGTCCACAACCCAAGCACATGCCCTGACTGGGAATCAGACCGCGATCCTTCGGTTCGCAAGCCCGAGTGATCTTTCTGTATTTTATCATAAGCACCAATCCACCTGTTCAAGTAACAAACCTTGAGCCAAGTTTGACTTCCCTTGTTCTCAGCCCTTCTTGACTCACATATAAACATTCACAAAATCCCATCAATTCCTATCTCCAAGATATTCCTGTTTTGTTTTCTCCAATTTTTCTTGTCTGCTATATCTTAATCAAAGTCTCTGTTCTCACTTTTTCCCATCCAATTCTAAAATTCATTTTTTCTAAAACTCTTATCTGATCATGCCACTTAACCCTTAAAAGCCAAAATTTTGATGACTGTCCATTATCTACAGTATAGAGTTATAATGTCTTAACATGACATTCATATCTAGCCCCCATCTAATTTCATCTTGTGATTCTCCCCTTTGTTTCTAGGTTTATGGTTCTTTCTGAGCACTCACCACATCCAGAATCAACCACACAGAGTTCATTGATGTGCATACTCACATTGGATCATTCCGTTTGCTGTTGCCCCCATTCACCAACACTCACCTGTCTTCTAACTCCTGGCACAATCAATAGCCGTCTCTTGGGCTCCCATGCTGTTTTGTTTATATAACCTACATGATCTATCCACCTGGTGGTGCGGGCCTGTGTATATATGCCTGGCTACATTGCCAAGTTAGAAACTTCTTGAAGGCCTGAGCTGTACATGAGTCATGTTTGTATCACTGGTACTTAGCACTGTTCTTAGCAGACAGAAAGCCTTCAGTAAAGATGTCGTTTGAGTTGAAGCCCTAGAGTCAGACAAATGCCATACGGTAGTATAGGCACATACTCATGAGACCTGGCCTTCTAGGCACTGTGGCTGGGATTGTGGATTTCCATTTCTCCTTGCCCAGCACTATCAGAGTTGGAATGAATGCTTAAGTGTCACTGATGTGCCCTAACTCAAACTGTCTCGTGATTAGCTCAAAGAACAAGTTCCAAATTGGGTTTGTATAATACACTTCCTGATGCCCTGACTCTGCAACTTAATTTGTGTGTTGAGATTGAACACCTGCCTTTAATCTTATTATGATAGAGCCATGAAGTACCACCTTTTATATAGTTCACAATTCTACCATAGAGCTCGTCCTAGTTCTCCATTTACATTTGTCTAGTGACTTACCTACCCGGGCCTCAGTCTCCTCATTTCTAAAAACGTATACAGCAATAGTCCCTACTTCATAGTCTCTGGTCTGGGCTTTTAAAACAGCCTCTCAGCCAGACTTTCTGCATCATCCTCTCCCTGGGCTACTGGTTAGGTATTTAAAAAAGTTAATTTAAATATTAATTGAGAAAGTATATACTAGGTGCTCAATAAATGGTAACTATTTTTTAATGTTAGCTGTATTTTGAATCTCTTCCAAGGACTCACAGCACACAACTCCAAAGATTAAGGTTTCCAGGGTATCTGTGTATGTTAGAATGTCTATATTTCATATGTATGCATTATAGATGAAAACTTGTTTTTAACAATTGGGCCTGGAATTGTTGAAATACATTTGAGCTCTTTAGATACTAGAAACGTGCTTTGCTAGTCTTACATAAACTGACGTGTTACCATATAGGAGCATATCCCATTTGTTAGCACGTTTCTATATACCACATGAGAGAGCAATGTGCCTGCATCATATTGCAGCTCTTAATCTTGTATATGGGGGTAGTAAGTGTTAATATGCTAAAAACTGTATTGAATCTACTTTTTGTCCTTATTACTAAAAATTGTGCTTTTGCCTTAACCCGCAAACTTACTAAGTTGTCCTCTGGGAAAGAAAAGTAAATAAAATAAAAGTAGTTTGACATCCTAATTTGAAATCACTCAAACTCCTTATCCATCCCATACAAAGGTCTTAGCCAAAATATTTTCCTATTGAAAACTTAATTTTATTCTGCATTTAGCAAATATTCATTCATTCTTGTAGCATTCCTGGGCTTTAAAAGAGATAATTCCAAAACTCTATCCTCACTTCACCCCCTGAAATCTGAGACTCTAAAGGGAACCTGAGACATCTAGAGGTTAAATGGCTTTCTCAGGACCACACACCACGTTAGGGTCAGAGCTGAGGTTAGAAACTGCAAGTTTCTTCATTTCTTTCTTAAGTGTTTCACAGGGCTACCCTTCCTCTATATTTATTTAGGTGTAGTAACTTTGCTGGTAACCAGTGAGTGGGGTTTCACAGTATGACAATAACATATTTAAAAGATGACCTTTTAAGAAAGCATTTTGTGCCCTTTGTTTAAAGTAACACAGATATTCTCAAAATAAATCTTTGTCTCCATTTGTCTGGATCTGGAAGTCTGTGTGTGTCAACACAGCAGGTAATTAGCTTTGGGACATAAGTGTCTTGTTTGGTCCTTTAGGAATATCCTATTCCCACAGCCATCTTGTTTTATATTTTTGTAACATAAGAGGAAAATACTTATTTACTGTTATGGGATACACCTTCGTGATATAATCAGTGGTCTAACAGCTTCCATCACACAAGGATGCAATGCACAACTGAGTGGGTCATCAGTGATGGACTCTAGAGCAAGGCATTCCCACCGTGGTCTATACGAATGGTGCCCTGTGGAGTTCTACAATGCACAACATGTGTGGCCGTATGCCATGGTTCTGTTGACAGAACTGAAGGGTCTGTTCATGTGCAGAATAATTTCCAGCTATGTCCTTTTGCTTAGCCCATGAGAGGTGACAGTAAAGACTGCTACCTTCCCCCAAAATGTTTAAGGAAATGTCACAGTATAGAAGCAATTAAAATAATTTTTGCTTAATTTTTTATTTATCATTTTAAAAAATCATTTTTTCTCTTTTATTTTTTACTATTGCCATATCTCTACTTCGCTACTGGAGTTTATATTACTTTATTATTTGTTTTTCTTTATTTTACTTTTCTCCTTAAAAAAAGGAGTCAATACACCTGTATTATATTACAATTCTTAATAATGAGAGTAGAAAAGGTTCACTGTATTGGATCTACTTTTTCTCCTTATTAAGAAAAATTGTCTTCCTCCTTAATCCACAAACAGATTAAATGGTCACTTGAGTAACTTACTCTTTCCAAGGCTTTTAGCTATTATGGCTCTATCCCAGTAAGTCCCTTTCTCCTTCCCTAATTCCCCCCAATTCACTTTATTACTAGTTTGTTTTTAGAGTTGGGTAAAGTGTATAAAATATCAAGCCAGGGCAACGTGATCCCAATTCTGGTGATTCTGCTCTAGGGGTTCTGTAATTATGAGTCTAGATGTTCAGCTGCCTCATCTGAAAAAATGAAAAGGGTAGATCAGACAATTCCTAATGAGTTTTGTTTTTCAGCATTGGATGCATAGCAAATTACTTGTGGCTTAAGGAAATACTATCTGATATGTATATCAGCTTGTAGGTTCCACTTTGACTAACAATCTAAGTTATAGATGAAAAACCACTTAGGGTCAGCTTTATGAAATCCTCAGAAACCACCCCTGCCCAGAGAAGCAGAGGGGTGAGCTGAAAGACGACCCGAGACTGGTCAATGGCAAAGGAGTCCAAGTCCTATCTTATTATTATTATTCTAGTATTATCCACACCCTTACTATCTATGACATATTAAGCTCATCTGTAAAATGAAGATGATATCTAACTCCTAGGGCTTTTGTGAGTCTGAAACGAGATAATGTACTTCATTTCAGCATGTGCCACTGAGGCAGCATTCGATACGTATTAGCATCTCTTCAGTCCTTTGCCAACTCAAAGTGAAAAAAACCATCTACCACAGAGATCAAAATTTTATTTAGGGGGACTAAAGTTTTAAAATATTAGTTTTAATGGGAATGTGGCTTATTTCTGGAGTCATAAATAATAGCATGAATTAATTGATTTATCAGTAGGCAATCAATGCAAAGCCCATTGAGAAGCTGGGAACACACTTCAGTCTGAGTGACACATGAACTCATTATCATGTGGCACAACTTGGATCCATCGAACGTCTGCCTGCATGTGACAAAGCTGTGTCCAGAGTGTCCTAGCAGAGCTTTAAAATCGCTATGTGGAGAATAGGCACAAGAATTGTAACTATTTTTAAAGATGTCTTGAGATATGACTGTGAGGGCACTTAAAGTTCTTCATCAAAATGAATGGAAGTAGTTTAAGGCATATTTAAAAAAACCATTCATTTTCACTTATTGAGCAAATGCATAGGATAGACTGACAAAGGAAACTTTACAGATTACAAATAAAAATCTAGAAAAGGAATGCACTTTTTCAATTTACAAATTTCCAAGGAAATAACTCACAGGTCAAATGTAAATATGTTAAACAAAAAATTTTAGAGGGTTTGCAGTTCCCTGGTTGACCTTAGGTAAAAATAAGGGCTCAAATGTCCTGAAATAGCAATGATAAACACAAAATGAGCATCATTGAAAAAACAACAACTCCATTTTAAATTTTGAGAGAACATGCTTCAAGAACTTTCTACTCTTTAACTTGTTATATGCACAGCACTGCCTAATAAAAAGTATATATGCCCATTTCACTTGCCATCCTTTCTGTTGCAATTAATATTCAAGACAAATCAAATTGTCTTTGAAAATATGGGGAATTCTCTGACCTATCTTACAGTCTATAGGTTTCAGGTTTGATCTGCTGGCTCAATAGCAGCACTGAAAATCTTGTTTCTTTCTCCCCATTTATCAGCTCTTAGTTTTTGGTGGTGGCTCCATTCTCAGGGTGGGTCTTCTTTGTGGCACAGAGTATTTTCCAGAGGCTCCTGATGTAAAATGCTTCTTTGTTCATTTCCAGTGGATAATTAGAATGTCTACTTCTCAGACACCTCAATTCCAAATCCCAGAATTGCCTTACTTGGCTGGCTTGTGTTATATACCTACCCCTGAACCACTTATAGCCAGGGTATGAGACTATGAAGATTGGTCCAAGTCAGGACTCAGAAGAACTTGGGGTAGGGTGGTAAATCCATGGCAAATCATGTGACTAGGAAATTCAGAGTGGAGTTAGGAAGGGGCAAAGGGAAAAATTATGAGGAGAGACATCCAACAAATAACCACAACACTGATTCCCTTAAACACCTTATAGGAGTAGGACCAGTAAAAGAAAAGACTAATAATGCCAGACCTCTTTTATCTGCAAAATGAGTAGTTCCTTAGGCTATCCTAGTTAGAAGAGGCACTTTTAACTTTAATATTGTCACCATTTGTGTGGAATTTAAAATAAAGATTCTCTGGCTCTCCCCTACATGCCCTATCATGGGTTTGTTTCTCGGGCTGTGGGAAGCACATGTTCTGTCTCTGAACTGAATGACCATGACCCAGCCAATTAGTCACACTGCCTGGGAGACAGCTGGGTGGGAGACATTTTGGGTGATATTAGCCTCTTACCTGTAAACTCATTTTTTCAATGTATAGTTGGCCTTTTAGTAATTTATATACAATAATTAACAATAATATAACCTCTGAAGTTCCTCATAACTTTAGAAATGAACTTATGGTCAAATATCTCTTTAGTTGTTTTCATAATTCATGCAAGTGCATTACTAAATGAATAATTTTTCTTTCATTTTAGAAGTTGTTTTATATTCTACATTAAGTTCCACATTAATATTTTCTGTTACCCTCCACCTGTATCATTTTAAAATTTCAGAGAGTAAAGGGGATTATATAGAAGCGAAACAGAAGTGAATCAATTGATAAGAGTTGGAAAACCATGGAAAACCATACTTTTTGACTCAGTTTTGATTTTCTTTTCTAAATAATCAGCAGGATATATAGGCTTTGAGTGACATAATTATCTCACAAACCAGGGCTATTTGTTTCAGAAAACAGCTATTGCCTTCATTTTGTATTCAGTGATATTGTATCTCTTAGCCCATCAACTATCGCATCCTGGATGATCCTGGGTTAACTACTATTGATGATATTAAGGAGAGAGACAGCAAGATTCAACATCAACTACTCCACTTACCTACTAGCCATCCAAACTTGGGCAAGTTACAGCATGTTTCTAAGTCTCTGTGCTGTGAGATGGCCATGATAATAAACAGTTCACAGGGATTTTGTGATGAAAGAATTGCACAGTGCACACAAGCAGCTCAGCGTGGTGCCTGGCACGGAAGAGCCTACTCACCCATTAGCCATTGTCATGAGGTCCTTTTTATCTCAAAAATGTTCTTCTGGAGAACGCCCCAAATTTTGTGTTGGAGGTAACAAAGCCCCTGAATACCACAAATTTTGAAAACTTTCTTGGTATTGTTCCAGAAAAATATGGAGAATGTGATTATTGTTGCAAATTATGCTATTTTAAGTTCATTCTAGTGCCCCACTGTCTAGTGAGGTCTACACAGCTCTTGAGTGAAATGGGCTTTTTTCTAATTTTCACAGAGGAGCCGCATAGAGCCACATAGGTTCAAGGTCTTTCCACTACCACACAGTATATCCCAGTGCTACAAGCGCAGTATATCCACACAGCACAGTGTACCCCAGCCCCACAAGCTCTTCCAACACAGTAAGCTCAAGTCTACCCTTGGAAATTTGTATTACTGCTCTGCTCTCTCTGCTGGGATTGCTGGGATTTTCCAGAGTTTTGCCTGGTTCCTACTCATCCTTCATGACTTAGCACAACTGTCACCGCCTGAGAGAGGCATCTCCTGACCCACGCACCAAAAGCAGTTCTTGCTTGTACCATCGCCCTGTTGAATTTTTGTTTCAGCATTATCACCATCAAGCTCTAAGAGCATTTTATTTTGTTACTTTCTAATTGTCTGTTTCTCCAATTCACACTAGGATTTAAACTTCCTGAACCAGAGATTTTGTCTATTTGGCTACATCCCCAGCACCAGGAACAATGGTTGGCACATGGCCAATGCTTAACAAATATTTTTTATTAAACAAATGCACAAATTGCTATCTGTGGGGAATTTTTCCTAAGCCTAAGCAATCAATACTCTAAAATGTAACCCTGAATTCTGTGAGACCACTGGTCACCTGTATTCTCAAGTGACACTTTAGGTTTCCCTTTATGGAACTTGGCTTTGGAAGAATTCTGCAGACCCACTTTATGAAACGTTATTGCCACAGCTTTGTGAAGGCCATTGCTATGTTCATAACAAGAACATATTAAAGATATTGTTCTCATCATTAATATGTTCTATTTATGAAGACACAAAAAATTATCATAATTCTTTGTAACAGAAAGAGAGATAATTTTCCTGAGCAGTTGGTTTGTTTTTCCTTCTTGACATTGAAACTCATATGATTAATCTTATTTCTTTCATAACTTGTTTGCTAGGAAATTCAGAGCTAAATTTGTGGCTCACCTTTAGTGAATTTACAGCATGAAATTTGTGTATTAAGCTTACTTTTTTTTAATTCCAGAGAGAGAGGAAGGGTGGGGCAGAGAGAGGGAAACACAAATTGGTTGCCTCCTACATGCACCCCAGCTGGGACTGAACTGTAACCTAGGCATATGCCCCGACTGGGAATTGAACCTATGACCTTTTAGTTTATGGGACAATGCTCCAACCGAAGGAGCCACACTGCCCAGGGCTAAGCTTACTTCTTGTTTTCCTATCCTTATTTTATGTTCAGTTTCCATTAATTTTCTTATTTCCTCTCTCAGTTCTTCTTTGCTTTATCACATTGAATGATTCTTTGTAATCATATTGTTTGGAACAAGGCAAAGTGGAAATACATGTTAAAGTGAGATTATGCTCCAAAAAGCACTGTTATATCTGGATCTTATATTTTGAGAATGGAGGTGGAGCCCTAAGTGACACAGAACCCTTGGGACGTAAGCAGGTGTACTGTGAAGATACACTGGAGGACTTTCCTTTAGTGACTTGTGTTTTGGCCCTAGTATTTAAGATGCTCCATATGCTTGAACAAAATCATTTTCTTAAAAAAACATAAAAGTTACTTTTTTGAACTTTCAAGGAGGTGCAAGAAAAATCCAAATTGCTTTGAAGGACAAGCCTGCAGTGCAGAAGGGTATAAACACAACCCCAGATGCCAGATGTTTTAGCATAGCAATGTGAAGAAATACTCCCCTTTTTTATTTACACTTTACAGCAAATATTTTGCAAAGAGAAAGCAAAGAATGTTGATGTTTCACCAGTTAAGCTTCAAGTATAACAAGGTCCCAAGTTCCACAATGTTGGCGTTCCTTGCAGTGTCCTTCGAAGCACTGTGCAGTGATAAACATCTGGCATTCTATTTTCTTGTGTTCAGAAACAATGATTATTAGGACCATAGAGGAAAAGCCTGCAACACCGGTCAACTTCTAGCTCTATCCTAGGTTATAAGGAGCTAGGTAAAGTGACATCATAGTTACACTTTTTAACCAGGGGAAAGAATTTGCTAATTACGCACCCACACATACACAAACCACTTTTCCTGCTAGCCAAGTGCTTCATTTTCCTTCAAATGGTATTATCAAATCGCAGGACCGTCTTTAAATTTGGACATATGTTTGACAATGGAAAAATACTCTTAGTGGAGGTCTCACTAGTCAGAAAACTAAACACATTTAAAACAATTTCTTAAAAGGACCATTTGGATTTTGTTACCAACCTGGGGTTCTTCCTCTCGTTAGTAAATCAAATGAAAAAAGAGTAAATCATACACTTAATAAAACATCAAAGACAGACTCAGCTGGGAGTGACTACCAGTACCAGTTCCATCATATCTGTCAGGAAGGGTCTGATGCTTGGATTGTAAACTTAAAGAGGTTGGGAGAGACTGAAAGAAGGAAGGGGCTTCATAAATCTCACATCACAGCGATTTATTCCATCGTGCACTCAGCAAGCAAGGGAAGATGATATGAGTATGTTCTACACACAATTCATAACAGAGATGGACATATTATTTTGTCCTTCAGAAAGGAAGATCATATTAAGTTACATTTCAGAGACCCTTTACTCTTAAGGAGTTGCCCTTTTTATTCACAACTCCAACATGTAGGGAATGCAGTTCAATAAAAGACCAAAGAAAAACTAAGGTGTTAGGATGTTAGAGACCGACTTATCAAACTGAGACCTTCTAGTAAAAGATCAAAGAAATCAAACCCTACCAGGAATCTTTAGTTCAGGCAGATGGAAAGATTCTAAGCCACACCAAAGTTCTGTCACTGCCTTCCAGGTGAGAAGATAATCTGATCTGATCTTATGCATAATGAAGACTATGGCAGGAGTCTGGGGTCCTGACCGCCAAAAAAGATTACAGAAATATGAAGCAGGCCCAATAAGAGGTCTGATCTGGAGAGGTAAAGCTAATGAAAACAACTGGAACAAAGAACAAGTTAAAATGGATTTTTGAGATTATTAGAATACTTACCTTGAACTTTTTTTAGAGTGGGTGAATATGATCACATAGCAAACTGAGATTAAACTTTTTCTGTTTTTGACTTTTTCAATATGCCTTACAAAGCATTTGTATTTCTAATGAATATTTCACTTTATGATGCGAACACCGGCCTGCAGTGTCCGCATTATTATGGATCAAATGAGACATTCACATGGACTCCTGAGTCCGGTGGAGGAAAAGGGACAGCATGGCTCCTCTCTCAAGCAGAGCAAAGGCCGCAGCCTCCGTCATGACCGGCCTTTATTGGGTTTCTCAGCACAGTACCTGATGGTCCTCATTTACTATGCACAGGTTGCTTTAGGCAGCTACCTTTTACAGAAAACAAAGGAGCCAATGCTGCTAATCACATCACAGAAGAGGGATTTTTGCAAATGAAAAGGGCAAAAGTGGTTGAACCAGTTACACTTGTCCTTGGAAGGTTTAGCATGGATTTTGGGAAGTTATTTTGCAGTAAATGTTGGCCCCAAATCCAGGTGAGGGAGTTATTAGCAAAAAGCAAGACTCAAAGCGGCCTAGGCACATTGCAGGCCTGATTCCCCATGGGAGAACCTATCATATCCATGGGCATGGGTCCTGTACATCTCCAAGTGGGAGCTGGGCCCATGCCACACAGAATGGTCTCCCATAACTTTACATATCTTTTTTTGTATAAATATGCTATTATTAAGTGTAACCTACCATCAGAACTGAATCCCTTCCCCCCGAACTCTTAACTATCGCTTACCACCTTAATTAACAAACCACTGTTTTCTCCAAAATCATTCGTGCATGTGCAAGCTGACAAGCCAAGGCTGATGTAGGATTGTCATGTATTATAGTAGTTAACTGGTCTACCTGGGACCAGACCCAGTACCTTGCCTTTATTCCACCAGACTCTAAAAAAACTATCAGCAAGTCATATGAAGGATGAACACATAGCCATATGATTACATTTATACCTTCACATATTTATTTAGCTTTTGGTTTAGAGATTAGACAATTCTTGTCTGACCACCATTAAATCTAGGATGAGGTTATATTCATAACTAAAATTAGTGGACCTTTAGATAACAGAAATGATAATTACATCAAGTTCAAATGTCATCTGGGTAAATTTTTTCCTATACCAGATTATTCTCATCACTTTTTAGTTGTTGAACTGTTACAGAACAGAGGTCCAAGGGGGAGCAATATTTAGCCCACCCAGGGATGCCAAAAACTGTTACA
>PVKM010045833.1:0-11858 GCA_004027735.1 Carollia perspicillata
AACCATACATTGATATTTCTCTCCCTCTCTCCTTCCCTTCCCCTCTAAATATAAATAAATAAAATATTTAAAAAAATTAGTTATTGGTGCCGTGACCAGTGTGGCTCAGTTGGTTGGGCCCCACCTGCCAAGTGAAAGATTGCCAGTTCAATTCCAGAACATGCCTTGGTTGTAGGTTCAGTCCGAATCAGGGCACATACAGAGACAACTGATCGATGTTTGTCTCTCACAACAAGTGTTTCTTCTCCCTCTCTTTATCTCTCCCTTCCACTCTAAATAAAAACAAACAAAACAAACACATACATACATAGATACATACATAGATATTTTTAAAACTTAGTTCTGTGTTAAGCTACATAAGCATAATAGGGAACTCTGTCTATTGGTGATCATTTAATATTGCATCAGAGTTAGTTTGAAAAAGAATGCAAGTATATCAGATGGCAATTTATCAGAAAAAGGTAAAAACAGTTTTTTCCCAGCTCTTTTAGTTTCTACTTTTCATCTTACTACTAGCTCTCACATTTAAGGTTTGAATGGACACTTGTTGATTCAAAATATAAAAATGAATAATTTCTTTAAATGCCACTTAGAAACTTCAAAATTGTCTATGGAATGAAATAAATATTATCCATAATACTATCAATCACAGATAAACATCCTTTTCATTGGCTATAAATAGCCCTGTCATTTATATACACATTTTAACTATAAAGAAAATATATTTGAAAATATCCTATGACTTAGATAAACCTCTGAAAATTTGCTGATGATTCCAATATTATTTAAGCAGTTTCATAACAAATACAATGAGAGAAAACCCCTTAAATCATTCTGTTTTCCTAACCTGGCCATAAGACAAAATGCAATTGATAACTTGTTTCTCCAACAATCAGTAGACCTGTTCTCATATCTGAATATACATGAAAAATTGCATAGTTTGTCAAATACAAGTTTTAAAATAAATTTACTATAAGCAAATATGGTGGGTTGCAAATGTGGCAATCCTTTACTAGTTAAATTGACTTTTGTCATAATTTGCTACGTATGATCATTCAAATAATGCTAAGGAAATGGCTTTTGATGATATTTACAAATCATTTTTTAGTTCCACGAGTCCAATCCTAGAATTCCCATTAAACTAACTCCATAAATAAGGATTTCTATTTTACTAACCACAATCACATTGTTCAGCAAAGTATGGGCATTTTAACTAAATAAAACAATATAATCAATAGGTGTAAGTAGCAGAAAGTGAGTAATAGCAGTGTAATGGATTGAATGGTGATCCCCTAAAAGATATGTCATACTGAATCTTGTGAATGTGACCTTATTAAGAAAAAAAAAAGTGTTTGGGCAGATGCAATTACATAAGGACTTGAAGATGAAATCACTTAGATGAGGTGAGGGTGGTCCTAAATCTAAGTGTCAAAAGAAAAGAAAAAGATCACACAGAGGAGAAAATGATGGGGAAATGGAAGAAGAAATGGAAAGAATACATCTATAAACCAAAGAATGCCGAGATTTGTTGGTAACCATCAGCCTGGGAGAGAATTATGGAAAAATCTATCCCTCAGAGCCTCCCAAATGAACCAACCTGCTAATACTATATCATTTCAACAAATGATTGAATAAAGAAATAAATTTGGGATAACAGACAAACCTTCTCTGCAGAAGAATTTCACATAAGTTATATATCTACATTGCTTGTAAAGAAGACCAGCAGTGATAGCTGAAAAGTTCAGTATTTTGTTTTTGTTTCTCCTGGATGCCTCATTCAAGATTTCTCATTTTAAACCCAAATTAAAGTGAAACATGTATTAAAGAGACAACAAGAAAGAAAATAAAAGTAATGAAAACATAAATGAAAGAGACATGGGAAGGTGGACAAGGCAGAAGAAATAGAGAAGAATTTCAACTGAGTTTTGGAGTGTAAAAAATTTATGAATTGACTGTACTAGAAATAAAAAAATGTAACATGAAATTAAGAACTAGTTGCAAGGACTGTATAAGGACTTAAAGACAGAGGATAAGACTGATGAACTTACTAGAAAATATCCAAACTGATTTAAAAAGAGATACAAATGTATGGAAAGGTGTTCTGACACCTATGCCACATAAATACAGTGTTTAGTTATGCTCCCAGAAGGAGATAACAGAGTAAGTTAAAAGAAACATTGAAAAAATTAATAACCATGAATTTTTCAAAGTTGATAAAAGATAGAAACCTTAATCCAAGAAATTCCATGAAAAACCACAGTAAAAGTAGAAAGATGATCACAATATGGCTTAATGTAAAAAATAAATAAATAAAAAACATTGTAACTTAAAGTTAATAAGGAAGTCTTAAGAACCTGACAGAGTAAAACATTTATTACTTCTATTACCTCCCAAAAAACAACTATAGACATTCATTTGACTTCCATACAGAAAAAATAATAATAAAATTAAATTTAAAGTAAAGGATGCCAAAAGAAAATAGAATGACATTTTTATAGTGCAGAAAAATTTACTGCCAATAAATCATTCCATAATAAAAAATTATGCTAAAAATCATGCTTTCATACATATTGAGAAATGATAAAAATGCACGGAGAGAGGGTCAGCCTGGTCTAAAATAAATACCAAAAGGAAAACTTTCAACAGAATTATTCCTAAAAAATATGGAAAGGAAAAAGAAATGAAATAAAGAATACAGGAGATGGTAACTATGTGGATAAATGTGTGGTTACTGGTTTAAAATATAAGTGCATTGTCTTGTAAATTTTGAAATGCATGGAAAATAAAATTTCATAGCAGTAATAATTCATAACCAGGAATGATATACAAGGTGGAGTTTTCTATGGATCCAGTAGTATCAAGGACACTGCAAACAACTAATTGTTTAGAGACTCTAAGAAGTCAATTGCCTCAGTCTTTTGCCTAAGTTCAAGTGGAGGTTGTAAAAAGTCAAATAAAATAAAACAATATCTAAGGTACTAATATCAGTTGCACATTCATATGCTGATAATGAACTAATTGAAAGGGAAATTAAGAGAATAATTCTACCCACAATTGCAACCAAAAAATAAAATACCTAGAAACAAACCTAACCAAAGATGTAAAAGATTTATACTTGGAAAATTATAAGATACTAAAGAAAGAAAGAAAAGTAAGTGAAAGCATACGCCTTGTTCATGGTAGGAAATGTTCATACTACCCAAAGCAATCGATAGATTCAAAGCAATTCCTATCAAGATTCCAATGACGTATTTCACAGAACTAGAACAAATATTTCAAAAATTTCTGTGGAACTGCAAAAGGCCCCACATAGCAACAGCAACCCTGAGAGAGAAGAACAAACTTAGAGGAATCTCACTGCCTAATGTGAAACTGTACTTTAAGGTCATAGAAATCAAAACAGCATGGTATTGGCATAAAAACAGACACATAGATTAATGAAACAGAATAGAGAGCTCAGAAATAAACCCACACCTTTATAGTCAATTAATATGTGATAGAGGAAGCAAGCACATACAATGGGCTAAAGACAGTTTATTCAATAAGTAGTGTTGAGAAAATCAAACAGATACATGCAGAAAAATGAAACTAGACCATTTTCTTATGCCACACATAAGAAAAATTCAAAATAGAGCAAAGACTTAAATGTTAGATCTAAAACCATAAAAATCATACAAAAAACATAGGCAGCAAAATCTCAGACATTATATATTATGAACATTATATATATATGTTCATAATATATCTTCAGAATATATAATATATCTCCCCAGGCAAGAGAAGCAAAGGAAAAAATAACAAAAATGAGACTACATAAAACTAAAAAGTTTTTGCACAGCAAAGGAAATCATCAATAAAATAAAAAGACAAACCACAGAATTGGAGAACATATTCATCAATTCATCTGATAGGGGTTCAATATCCAAAATTTATAAAGAATTTACACAACTTAACACCAAAAAATAAAGAGTGATAGTGTTAAAAATTTGTTAACTCAATAAGTTTATCTATAAAATACTGTTTGAACTATCTTATTTATGTATTTAAGATGTATATTAGTTATAATTCACAATAATTCCATTTCTTTCTTAAATCTTTGTAACTGTTTGTGAAATAAAGTTGATCATTTCCATGTTACATTGTTCATTTTCAATATAAAACAGTGTAACTGAAACAGTTGTATTTTTATTTTCTAAAATATTCAATGTAAATTAGATACCATTATAGTTATAATATGTTAACTTTTGAAAATGTAAGCAGCATATGGGTTCATTAGAGCCCTCTATATATTATAAAATATTATGAATATATTTACATGTAAACAAGAGCATATATTAGTGATCAGCTGCAAATGGATAAAGTTTTGCCATAGGGACATCAAGAGAGTATTAGAAATAGAATACTGGAATAAAGTGCAAAAACATAAGAGGGGAAAGCAAACACTATAGATATAATTAATTTGTTCACGTTCAAATTCATAAAGTAACCAAACAACAATATGTAGTAGGAATGTTACAGACCAGGCAAATATTTCCTAGCAGTGATAAGATAACAAAACATAATTTAGGAAAAATATATTCTGAGTACCCAGTTTAGAAGTAACCAGTGTTAGTTGCACCACAACATTCTTGCTCTCCCTTTTAAAAGATTTTATTTATTTATTTTTAGAAAGAGAGGAAGGGAAGGAGAAAGACAGGGAGAGAAACATCAGTGTGTGGTTGCCTCTCATGCACCCCCTACTGGAGACCTGGTCAGGAACCCAGGCACATACCCTGACTGGGAATCAAAGTGTCCATCCTTTGGTTTGCTGGCCAGCATTCAATCCACTGAGCCATACCAGCCACCGCTGGGGTGCGATGGGAGCAATAATTCTTGAGAGATGGACAGTAGAGTGGTGAATCTTACAGCTGGCACAGCTTATGGCTCTGAGTTTCCATGCTGTGCTGCAGAGAGTGGGGAAGCCCAAACAGACCCCAGCAGACACCCTGAGTTGAGCTGATGAAGTGGAGAATCCTGGGAGGGCTAAAATTGTCTAAAGTTCACAGGACATAGTAATAGAGAAGGGAGAGTTCTAACAAGAGAAAACACTAGAGGCCTGAGAGGTGTCAATTCAGAGTTTTTTGTTCATTTGTTTTTTTGCAAATGGACATGAAGGAAATTTTATTATGAATGTGACTAACACATTTATTTTTAAATTTTAAAGAGACTTTACTTTTGGAGCAGTTTAATATTCACAGAATAATTGAGCAGAAGGTACAGAGCTTCTCCATATATCCTCTGTCCTCACCCATGTGAAGCCTCCCCCACCATCAGCATGTCCCATCAATCTACATTGACACATCATTTTCGCCCAAATCCATACATTGGGTTACATTGGGTTCATTTCTGGTGTTGTAAATTTTATAAGTTTGGAAACCTTATAATGACATGTATTTGTCAACTTAGTATCATACAAAGTAGTTCTGCTGCCCTAAAATTCTTCTATGTTCTGCCTATTCATCCCTCTCTTGTCCCAAACTCTTTTTCAGGGTATTATACAGTTGGAACAAGACAGTGTTTAGCCTTTCCAGATTGACTTCTTTCCGTGCATTTAAGTTTCCTCCATGCTTACATGACTTGATTGCTCATTTCTTCTTAGGTCTGAATAATAATTCATTGCATTGTTGGATGCTACCGAGTTTTTGCAACCATGGAGAGAGCTGCTTTAAACATCTGTGTACATTCTAACTCCTTTGGATAAATATAAAAAAGTGTAATTTTTGGATTATAAGAGTATGTTTAGTTTGTTAGAAACTGCCAAAAAAGAAAAAGAAAGAAGGCAACTGCTGAATTGTCGCCCAAAGCAGCTGTAACATCAGCAGTGAGGGAGCATTCCTGGGCTGCACATTCTGACCAGCCTTTGGTGGTGTCAGTATTCTGGATTTTGGCAATTCTAATAGGAGAATAGTGGTCTTCCATTGCTGTTTTAATTTGTATTATGAAGTTCAATGTTTGGCCTCTTTTATCTGGTTTCACAACTAAATACATTTTTTGTATCAAGTTCAGATTTTATGTTCATGACAGTGAATAATGTTATCTAAGTCTTATTATCAAATTCAAGAAATGGCAGTTAGTATGGATTTTTAAGTCATTGTAATGGTGGGCAAAGCCAGAAGGAGCTTTAAATGGACAGTAAGCGTGGCATCTTAAACTTGTCTGTTGGAAACAGAAGTGGGATGCTCCAGAAGCAAGCAGTTTCTTTGATAAATGTTGGCTTGACACTGGAGACAAGGGTGCTTCATCAACCAAGACATTTTTTCTATCATCCTTGGTTCTTCCTGAATTTTTATAGATAGGTCTTTTCATATTTCAATATGTCCCTTGTTCAGAGCAATATTAAAAATCTTTTCAAATTTTTAAATATAGTAAAATATGAATAGCCTTCTCCCTCATGCCTTTTATTTATTTCTATTCATAATGTTATTTTTCTTCTCTTTGCCACCTTACTAACCAGCAGAGTAAATGTTAAATCACCATATAGTTATCAGAAAAAAAATGTGATATTGCATGGAAATTTTTCTTTTAATTTTATTTCATTGTTTAAACCACAGTGGATTTTGAATGTTTGCAAAAGTTAAAATTAGCATATCAGAACTTTTAAAAAAAATGTCTGATCAAGAACACTATTAATGTGTTTTGAAGATTTTTTACTACATAATGAAATAAAGAAGGAAATGAGAAAATAAAATATTCAATTATAAGATTTAAAGTTTTATATATATATAAAGTCCTCTAAGCTAAACAATGCTCCAACCTCTTCAGGCTATGTCTTGAAATGTATTTTTCACATGGGGTTCTTTATAGATTCTGTATTGTAGTAGATGATTACTTAACTATATTTATATTTTTATTCAACTAACTTTTTAACTATTTTCTCAACATCTGACTTTTATAATCCCCTTCCTGTCTTGTAATGAGTTAGCATTTTGTTAAATATATTTCTATTATATTTAATTATACTTTACAACAATTTGATATGGTAAAAGTGTCCAAGTTTGAAAATCTGAAAGTCTAATTTTAGCCATTGGTAATATTAATAATATTTACAAAATTATGTTTGTAAAAAATATGTATATGTTCCAAACTTTGATAAATATATCTTTAAATAATTCTATTCAAATGTTATTCAAATAGTGAAATGTTAGTGTGATATTAGCCCATATTGTAAATTTCAGAAAGCTTTTTATTCTTTAATCAGTATCCAACTAGAAAGTTGAGTTCAATTCCTTTGTGAGACTGTGAAACAATCATACCAAAACATGATACCGAGTAAATTGAGACCCCAACTTTAATGACAGTGACCTGAATTCAGGTGTTTGGCATGCACCGACATCATCCTAATCCATTTTAACACATGAAAAATTCAAGAATTCTGATTTTACCCCTAAAATGGTTATTCCATTTCTCTTGAAGAAGTTGGAACCTATCTTAATAAAAATATCCAAAGAAAACAAACACATACCCCTCTTCTTGGTTATTAAGAGGTTAGAGGTTGCAAATTTAACTGTTGCATATTTTTCATTCCATTGAGCTGTCTCAACACTATAGGTAAACATTGTTCTGATACCCTAGGTATTTTTAAATACTTTTTCTGTTGTTAAAATCACATAGGTATGTTTTCTTAACACTATATTGTTTAATACTATTTTAGACAATTACACATAAGGTTTAATTTGAGTTCTTCTTTTCATTAATATTGTTTATATATTTTAATAATTCTACTGAGTATAACTGATATACAAATAACAGATTTTGACACGCACTATATTATATTATTACCTTAAGGCACTGTGTTGTATTGTCGATGTCTGGACTAATTTTTGCATATCTTTAACTTCAGACTTTTTGTTTTTTTTTAGGTTTTATGCATGTAATTTATAAGCAGCATGTAAATGGGCTTATGTTCTACTCATTTCTCAGGGTTGTGAGACAGTCTTAGATTCCTTCCCAGCTTGCCTTAGACATGAAGGATGACTTCGGGCTTTAGGTCCAGGTTTTGGCTACAGTGCAAGTACCTGTACATGTTCCCAATGGAGTTTTGTCCATGCTCAGCACTTAGTGTTGACCACCACTCTTGTATTGGCTTAGAACTCTCTTTCTTTTTTTTAGATGTATTTGTTGATTTGTAGAGAGAAGGGAGGAAAGGGAGAAACAGAGGGAGGAAACATCAATGTGAGAGAGAAACATCGGTTGGTTGACTCTCATAAGCGCCTGAACTGGGAACGGAAACTACAACCCAGGCATGCACCCTGACCTGCAGTCGACTGGCGGTCTTTCACTTTGTGGAACAACAGCCAACCAAGTGAACCACACCAGTCAGGGCAACAGCTTAGAACTTTTAAATGATTTTTCTGGCTACCTGTAAGTGCTCCAAATTTCTTTTACCCTAGTCGCACAAGAAAACCTACATTTTATGAAACACTTAGCATTTTTGCAGCAACAACAAGCTCATTTCTCATTCAAACTTTGCAAATCCTTGGCTGGACCCTTGTTTATCGCTCTTCGCTTCTTTATATGAATACTGTGGCTCACCATCTATAGCTCAGGATTCTTTTCACTTATGTTGAGGTTTGAATAGTCACTGATTTTTAGTTTTCCTAATACAAATCTGTGTTTATGTTTATTGGTTTTGCGTGGTTTCAGAGAAGAAAAAGATATCAACTACTTCATGTTGTAATAGTAAAAGCTAAAGATCTGGCTATTTTCTTTTCAACAAATATGTCAATTTTCAGGAGCTAAGCAAATGCTTAAAAAATGACAAACTCTATGACAAAACTTAGGAATTATATATACATCACCCTTTCCCCAAAACAAAGGCTGGTATTTATCCAGTGTAACCTGTGACTCACCAATTAATTTGAGACTGTACATAAATGAAATTTGTGTTTCATGTACTGTAAATAAAATGTAGCTATAAAACCCTATCTTAATAGTTAATTAGATTGAAAAGATATTAGAAGTAAATATGAATGGTTTGGAGCTCTGAGATTAATTGAGGAAGCCTCAGTAAAAGTTTGCAGTTGTAAGTGTTAGGAGGTATGATTTCTTTTCAACAATATTTACTTTTTCAGAAAAAAGAATCTGATACATTTTTTACACTTAAGTTATATTAAACACTTTGAAAGAATATGTAGATTAATTTTATCCTGTTATGTTCTAAAATCATCATCTGAAGCATACAAATAATATATTAGAAATACAGAAAATATGAGGGTCATTGTATGACTCTATAAAGTAACACATGGATAAACATAGAACACTTACAGTAATGCATGATATATAAAGACAACAATGTGCAAAATATAGTCATATGGTATTTTATATATCAAATATGACTACTTTAAACAAATGCATAGATTATGCACACATATTGGTAAGTTTAAGAAAACCCCTAAAGGTATAAATATATATGCATACTGTACCTCACATTTATTTTATGTATGGCCAAATAAATTTGTAAAGCAGTTTTGTAAACATGCCAGAACTTTTCAACATGGATTAATATTAAGTACAGGTTCATTTCTTCAGTCTTTCCTTATGAGTACGGTCATTTATGAAATCTTCTGTATAATTTCACAAATAGTGCTTTGTAATATTTGTGCCAGGTTATATTTCATACTTCTCTACTGTTACTAGTTCTTGAATTTTATACAATAATATTCACCAAGAGTGTAAAAATATGAGTGCTGCTAGTAATTATAATAGTCAGTTTATAGGAAATGGGAAATAAAAGTAGACATCAGCTGTACTGTTGGGCAATATTCCTATATTTTTAATGGCATACAGTATTTGCTCTTATGAATCATAGCAAATTTCACTCCTTGGATATTTGCCATTGTACTTTTCATGTGAGTTACTGAGCTGCTAGACCTTGCACAGAATTAAATGTCAGATGAACTCAGCACAAGTGTTTAATAGCATGAAATAAAACTATCCAGGGCTGAGGGAATTCTTGATATTGTAAATCAGCCCAATAAATGAATGAATCTAAGATAAAATTGATATGCATACTTTTCTATAAGAAAACACCAGGTTTACTAACAAGGTTATAGAATGCTTCCTTATTATATACTAATGCTCTTTGCATTTATAGTAGACATATGTCTAATTTACTTATTAAAATAATTTAACTTATTTTTAAACATTTATTTAGTTTCAAGAAACCCAATTTAATTATGTAATTCAGATTAACTTTGTTTTTGTATTTTAAGCCTTTCCTGTTTTGCAATCAATTTCCATTATTTTATTTTAATTTGCTTCAGAACTAAAAGGTATTTTATGGCTACCAAATACATAAAATGTCTTTATCAAAATATTAAAATTAAAATAGTTCTCAATCTATATAAAATTATTTAAATTTAATAAACTTATTTATATTCCTCCTGTTTTGAAAACCATGGTGCTTGTTCAATGAAGTACTTATGATATTAGTTTGTTTTTACATTTATCTAACTTTGAAGATTGCTTCACAGACAGACTGAGGCATATCTATACAATATTGGGAACAATTAATTCAGGAAAATATGTTTTTGACACAGTTGGAGGAAAATATTCCTGTTAAATATTGTATTAATTATCTATTACTGTGTAACAAATTACTCTCAAAATTTAAAGGACTAATTTTTATTACATTTCTATGGGTCAGGAAATTTGGTGTGATTAAGATGACCTTTTCACCTCTGGGTTCTTACAAAGCTGACAGTGAGGTGACTGCTGAATTTCACTTGAAGGATCGTTTGTGCCCAAGTTCACTCAGTGTGGCTGTTGGAAGGATTTAGTTCTTTTGGGTTCTTGAACTGAGGAGCTCTTGAACCAGACAGCCTCAGCTTCTCACTGGCTGTTGGCCTGAAGCTGTCCTCAGTTTCTTGCCACTTGTTCATCTTCATGGGGCAACTCACCACATGGCAGCTGGCTTCATCAGAATGATCAAGGGACAACTGGAAATAATATTATCAAGATGGGAGCTACTGTCTTTTGAAACTTAGTCTCATTCCATTACTTTTTGTCTTATTCTGTTTGTAAAGAGTGAATCATTAGAGTGAGCCAGCACACAAGGGGAGAGCATCACAAAGGCACATGAATTCCAGTATACTAAGATTTTAAAATTCCTTTAAAAGACATTACAGGACAGTATACTGTAACTTTTCCCTCACGTAACTTAAAATAGATGCTTAAATAAATTTCAAATAAGTAGAAACAGTAGC
The DNA here is from genome assembly GCA_004027735.1 of Carollia perspicillata. NCBI lineage: Eukaryota > Metazoa > Chordata > Mammalia > Chiroptera > Phyllostomidae > Carollia > Carollia perspicillata. Next base: position 11,244 of record PVKM010045833.1, read on the forward strand.
AAAATTAAAAATATGCTGCATAAATTAATCAAATCCAGGTTAAAATAATCAGAGGGAGAATAATTCACATAACAAAAGGAAATATGTTGAGGAAACAGAATGATAGCATTGAAAAAATGAAAGACTATTTTAAAATCTAAGCTACAGTAAAGGAAATTAATAATTTAAATAGTGGTTCTTAATTTTGGGAAAAATACAAAGACATTCAGATTGAATTAGGCCACAAAATACATTTATGTGGAATATTTTCAAATAGTACAGAAAATTTATAGAAGATTGGTATCAAAGTACAATCATCTCAGAATACCTTTGTGTGTGTATATGCAAGTCCTTTTATAAATACATAAATTTAGATTGAGCTATCGAGCTTAATGGATCAAATAAACATAACATGTAATATAATTGCCTTTGTAAATAAACAGACATAAATTGGCCACTGTAATGTACCATTTACACACCTTTATTTTTTTACATGTAACCTTTATTGTTACATGTAAAAAAAGACTCTGCAATTAATTAATGAGATAGCATGTTTAATGGCTTAACAGAGTGTTTGATACAAAATTTCAACTCATTAACTGAAAATTAAAATCATAAAGTTAAATAATTTTATCA
>PVKM010045834.1:0-11863 GCA_004027735.1 Carollia perspicillata
TGTGTTGCAGCTGCTAATCCCAGGCTGATCCCTGAACCTGCCCCAAGTCCATCTTTTCTCTGCCATCCCAGTGAGCAAAGGCAGCCCTGCCCAGGCTCTCAGCTGTTTCTTCTTCTACCCTAATCCCTTCCTTGTTTCAGTGTCCCCAGCTTCAATAAACATACTCTCATAATCACCTTGACACGTATTGTGAAATCTTTCCGTCACAGTCAGGAACCCACACACTACCACTGGCCTTAGGCAGCCCCACGCAGGGCCAGGCCCCCTTCTGGTTACAAGATCAATGCACAGCTAAAATAAAGACCCTTGAGGAGGAAAAGGCTTAGCAGTGGGAAGGTAACAAAAACAGTAGGAAGTGCCTGCAAAACATCCCTGGAATAATGGCCTGAAGGCAGCCGGCTGTGACAGTTTGGGAGAGAAGCTGGGGACGTGTCTTAGGGTGTGCTGGGTGTGGTGGAAGCTGAAGAGGTGGGAGCTCGTGAGATTTCTCAGGAGAGCCTCAAGCAGTGGTGCTTCCCAGAGAAGCAGACCCAAGGGATGGGCAGGGGAGGAAAGGATGGAGGAGTGACACAGAGGGAAGGAAGCAGGGAGCCGAAATGGCTTCCAGACAGAAAAGGTGGTCAGTGGGACCCAATGCTGAGGAGAGACGAAACAGCATGAGGTTTGAGCAGGGGCCAAAGGATCTGGTGACTGAGATGGGGGTGGCCTTGGTGGTAGTGACCTTGGTAGGAGCAACTGCAGTGCCTTCTGTTAAATAAAGAGCCCTCTTAGAAACCTACTATTCTTGTGAAATTTGGCTAAAATCTCATTTCTGCTCTACTTTCCCTGGGTCATATTTCCATAATACATCCCCCTACTCTAATTCAAAAAAAGCTTTGGGATAAAATATGACTCAATTCCAAGAAACTTAAATTGAAATAATATTTCTGTAATATACTGTTGGTACACAGTATCATAGACAATCTGTGAGGGTATTCTGAATTTCTGCCTCCATGCTTCAAGCATTTTTAAATGTTTAAACCTGTTACAGAACAGAGGTCCAAGGCGGGGGCAATATTTGGCCCACCCAGGGATGCCAACAACTATTACAGAACAGTCACACACACACAGGGGCCCGGACTCTGGAGGATGATATACTTATACCCTCTGGACCATCTCCTGGGCTCATCTGTCTGCCTCCAGATCGGAAAGATATCTCTCAATGCCAGAGATTTGTGAAAAAGAAAAGAAAGGTTTATTTAAGGCTATACAGACTTAAATAGTGACCCAATGTCCCCATTAAACTATCAAAGTCCTTTAGGCCAACTACTGATGCCCATAGTGTTTCCTTCTCCCCCTGCCCTTATCTGGGCTACCGTAAGTCCGGAGAAGCAGCACGTGTCCGTGTCCCCAGACTGCTGGCACTGTCAGCTATGTCGCCGTCCAGGCAAAGCCTCTTCTTTCCTCCACAAGAGCTGGGTGGGTCCACTCCTTGCAAAGCTGCAAGGGGATCTGTACTCTCGCTAAGACCACGTGGTTCCCCCTTAATGGCTGCCGTGTCTGGGTTTAAATCCCCACGCTAATCTTCCTCTGTACCCCCATTTCCGACTCCTCCTACAATCAGTTACACCTGCCAGCATCCCTGTATTTTCCCAAGTTTACTGGGCTGCCATCATGAGTCTGGGCAGATATGGACCAATGTCCTGGGACCAATCTTCTTCCAGCTCCCACACATGCGCTGTAACTTGGGGAACCTGCCCCCCACTTACATCTTGGGGGGAAGTGACTTCCATCCCCCTGGCTCCAAGCATGGCCACAGCTATTTAACATGTCCAAGTGACCCACCAAAGGCCATAGATATGTTAAATGACCGTGCCATGGATTAGCTGCAAGGCTGGGCTGTACAAAACAGCCCTGCATGTTCCTGCTCCATGTGTCCCTTCCCCCAACTCACACCTGTGGGAGAAGGGGTGAGGACATCTTATATGTCTCTCTAATATTTCCTAGACACCTTGAGTGCTGGACCCCATTCCAAATCCCTTTTGGGGGCCCCCTCTTGGCTGCACCCTGTATCAAACCCACTACATGTTTTGCAACCTAAATTGGATTAAAAAGCAATTTTACATTCTGTCAATCAGTTTTGCCAAGATATAAAGGAAAGATTGTGTTAGCATTTGCATGAAATAGAATTTCCATCATTCTAACAAGGTCCTGTGAATACTCCATTAGCATGTACAATGGATGTTTTCCCCCATAAGCCCCATGAAATTCGAGATTCTAGGTTAACACTAGATGAGCTTTTTTAAAAAAACAATTTAATTTTTCATGGGAATATATTTCTGTCATAACATTCTATATTCTTTCCTCTGTTTTCTTATGACTTTCTACACTCCTAAACTTACAACTTAAAAACAAAATCTGTTGGGGGGGGTCTTCACTTCAACATTCTGTCAAGTTCAGGCTTCCCTGCTAATAAAATTAGCTTCAGGAAAATGGTGAGTCCCTCCCCCAAGCACTACACTGAAGGGGACTCCTGTAGTACACTGCACCCCCTGCCCTCCCCAGGGTGGGCCCAGTAAGAAGAGCCCATGGTTTAATGGTGCTGGGATTTTAGGCAAGATGGAGATGAAAGCTTTCCCCCATTGGTGCTGGAGACTTCTCTGGATTTTTCTCCCAACAGCTGTACCTACAACACCCAGGCATCCTAGGCAACTAGGGCTCCCTCGGACCCCTCCCGCTGCTCTGAATGGGTGTGGGGCTTCCTGTTCTACGGGTGAGACCTCAAAAGCTTGGGACTGGCTTGTGATAGTGGCGATGGCTCCTGTTCTTTTCTAAACTTAATGCAGAGGTGCCTTGGGGTTTCTGGGCTACCTGCTTTCTCATCCCAGTTTCAGCCAGACCAGTTCTACTTTTACTTACTTTGTTCATTAAGGTTTCGTATAAGATTATATTAGGAGGAAAAAATGTTTATTTCCCTAACCAACAGTAATAAAGCGTTACTGGTCAGTGGCTTTTGTTTCTGTGACATGCTGTTTCATCTCTCCTCAGCACTGGGTCCCACTGAGCACTTTTCCTGCTTGGGGCGATGTTGGCTCCCTGCTACCTTCTCTCTGTGTCACTCCTGCATCTCTGAGCATTCTTCTCCTGCACCCCTGGATGGCTACGCTGAGACAATACAGCATGGGGAAAAGTAAGTTTACAGTGGTGAGTATGTGAAACAGCTTATCTTGTATTGTTATTTATTAATTATTATGTTATGTTCCGTATGAACAGCTGTAAACCTACCTTTGTGCCACCCTGTTTAAGCCAGAGGTTGGAAATGGATAACTTTAATCAGCCACAAACAAGGACTTACCAAATACAAGCTGAGCATTCCTGATGACAGTAACTGCTGCCAGACATGTTCGAGACTCCCCTCAAATCTGCAGGCCTGGAGGGACCTTGTGAGTGCTCAAGGCCAACAGCATAGCAGTGCCATTGTCACACTCTCTGGGTGACCTTATCAGACTTGGGGGGCCCGAGAAATACCAACTAATGCATGTTTCTAATGAGCCTCTATTTTCACCTAGCCTGTAAGTGCAGAAATAGAGCTGAAGGTGTAAGGGAAGAGAAGACGAAGGGGCCAACATGATTTGAGCAACTACTATGTACGGGATGAATTACACAATGTAATTCCACTCACCTTTCATTAACCCTACGAAGTCTTTATTTTTATCCCTATTTTATTGGAAAGGAAATTGGCAAGGAGCTGAACAACTCCTTCCCACAGTTCCCTCTGATGCACAGACAGGAAGCAGCAGGACCCCTTTCCTCACACACTTCAGAACCTTTTCAGTAACGCTTCACAGGTCTGCCTGCCTTTATCTTGCTACCTCTTGCTCCATCATTATCATTAGTATGTTTTCCCATAATAGGTAGTCTACATAATTTGCTTACTAGTAGTAGCTAAAAATATACAAACTAAAAGAACAGAATTCAATTTGTAACTAATCAAAGCATAAATGCATTTTATTTTTTTTCTTTCTCTTTTTTTAAATACTTATTTTTTATCAAATTTATTGAGATGATATTGGTTAATAAAATTACATAAGTTTCAGGTATACAATCCTACAGGACATCACCTGCACATTGTTCTGTGTGTTCATCACCCAAAGTCAACTCTCCTGCCATCCCCATTTATCCCCCTTTTACCCTTTTCCATCTCCTCCACCTGCCCTGCCCATCAGCAATCACCACACCATTGTCTGTATTCTAGTCTTTATCTTCTCTGCTTAGTCCCTTCACACTCCTCTCACATTCCCCAACACTCACCCCTAGGACAGCTGTCAGTCTGTTCTCTGTATCCAAGAGTCTTTCTCCACTTGGTTAGTTCATTTTGTTCATTTGGCTCCATATATAGTGAAATGTTGTGGTCCTTGCCTTTCTCTGTCTGACTTATTTCATTTACCATAACGTCTTGAGGTGCATGCATATTGTTGCAAAGGGAAAGATTTCTTACTTTTTTATGGCTAAGTAGTATTTCATTGTGAAAATGTGCCACCACTTGCTTTTTTAAAAAAATATTTTCACTGCTTGCTTTTATATCCACTCATCTACTGATGGATACTTGGGCTGCTTCCAAATCCTGGCTACTATAAATAGTGCTTCAGTGACTGTAGGGTGCATATATTCTTTCCAATTAGTATTTCATTTTCTTTGGATAAATTTCCAGAAGTGGAGGCAGTTCCATTTCTAATATTTTGAGGGAACCCCATACTGCCTTCCACAGTGGCTACACACTGCATTCCCACCATAGTACATGAGGGTTCCCTTTTCTCCACATCCTCACCAACACTTGATGTTTGTATATTTACTGATGATAGCCATTCCAAGGTGTAAGATATTTCATTATGGTTCTAATTTGCATTTTAATTGTATTTGCAATGTCACTGATGACTAGTAAATTGAATATCCCTTCATAGGTCTATTGGTCATCTCTATGTTCTCTTTGGAGAAGCATCTATTCAGGTCCTTTGCCCATTTTGTAATTGGATTATTTTTTCAGTGATGAGTTTTATAAATTCCCTGTAGATTTTGGATATTAAGCCTTTATCAGATATATAGGCAAATAAGATCCCTCATTCAGGGGTTTGTCTTCTTGTTTTGTTGATGGTTTCCTCTGCCATGCAAAAACTTTTTAGTTTGATGTAGTCCCATTTGTTCATTTTTTTCCCTTGACCAAGACATAGATCAGAAAAAATATTGTTACGAGAAATGTCCAGCCCTGGCTGGTGTAGCTCAGTGGATTGAGCACGGGCCTGCGAATCAAACAATAGCAGTTCGATTCCCAGTCAGGGCACATGCCTGGGTTGCAGGCCAGTTCCCAGCAGGGGATGCATGAGAGGCAACCATACACTGATATTTCTCTCCCTCTCTCCTTTCCTTCCCCTCTAAAGATAAATAAATAAAATCTTTAAAAAAAAGAGAAATGTCCATAATTTTAGTGCCTATGTTTTCTTCTAAGATTTTTATGGTTTCAAGTCTGACATTAAGGTCTTATATCAATTTTTACTTTATTCATGTGTATGGTGTAACAAAGTGGTCTAGTTTCACTTTTTTGCATGTATTTATCCAAGTTTCCCAGCACCATTTATTGGATAGAACATCTTTACCTCATTGTACGTTTTTGCCTCCTTTGTCAAAAAAGTAACAGAATATAAAGGTGCAGGTTTATTTTGGGGCTTTCTATTCTATTCCATTAATCTATGTGTTTGTTTTACAGTAATCTTTTATAGTAATCTAAATAGCCAGTACCATGCTATTTAGATTACTGTGGCCTTGTAGTATAGTTTGATACCAGGTAGTGTGATTTCTCCAACTTTGTTCTTCTTTCTCAAGATCGCTGTTACTATTCAGGATCTTTTGTGGTTCCATATAAATTTTTGGAATATTTGTTCTAGTTTGTGAAATACACCACTGGTAACTTGATATGAATTTCATTGAATCTATAGATTGCTTTGAGAAGTATGGACATTTTAATGATGTTAATTCTTCCCATTCATTCACACGGTACATGTTTCCACTTATTTGCACCTCCTTCAATTTCTTTTTTCAGTGTCATAATTTTCACAGTTCTGGTCATTTGTATCACTGATTAAACTTATTCCTAAGTATTTTTTTTCTTTTTGAAGCATTTGTGAGTGCAGCTGTTTACTCTGTTTCCCTTTCTGATAGCTCATTACAGGTGTATAAAAATGCATTTTAGCTCTGGCCATTGTAGCTGAGTTGCTTGAAGCACTGCTCCATAAGCTAAAAGGTCATGGGTTTGATTCCTGGTCAGGGCACAAAGCTAGGCTGCAGGTTCAGTCCAAGTGGGGGTGTGTACAAGAGGCAACTAATCAATGCTTGTCTCTCAGATCAGTGTCTGTCTCTATTCTTTCCCCTCTCTCTAAAAGCAATGAAAGAAATGTCCTCTGGTGAGGATAAAAACTTTTTTAAAAAAATGCAACTGACTTCTGGTATTTATTTTGTATCCCACTACTGTAATAAATTTATTTATCAGTTATAGTAGTTTTTTGGTGAAATCTTTAGGGTTCTTTGTCATCTGCAAATAATGAGTTTTACTTCTTCCTTTATAACTTGGATGCCTTCCATGTCTTCTTCTTGTCTGACTGCTATGCATAGGACTTCCAGTACTATGTTGAGTAAGAGTGGGGAAAGTGGACATCCCTGACTTGTTCCTGATCTTAAGGGAAATGCTTGTAGTTTTTGCCCATTGGTTATGATGTTGGCAGTGGGTCTATCATATATGGCTTTTTATTACATTGAGTTATAGTCCCTCTATTCCTACTTTGCTGAGAGTTTTTATCATAAATCCATGCTCTATTTTTATAAATGCTTTTTCTACATCTATTGATATGATCATGTGGTTTTTATTCTTCATTTTGTTTATGTTGTGTACCATATTTATCAATTGTGAAATTGTACCAACCTTGCATCCCTGAAATAAATCCCACTTGATCATGGTGTATGATCTTCTTAATATATTGCTAGATCCAGTTTGCTAATATGTTGTTGAGAATTTAAACAACATCTATGTTGTTGAAAATCTATGTTCATCAGGGATATTGGCCTTTAATTTCCTTTCTCTGTATTGTCTTTATCTGGCTTTGAAATTAGGATAATGCTGGCCTCACAAAATGTTGGGGGTATTCCTCCCTCCTCTTGAATTTTTTGGAATAGTTTGAGAAAGAGAAATGTTAGTTCTTTTTTGAATGTTTGGTAAAGTTCAGCTGTAAAGCCATTTCATCCAGAAATTTTGTTTACTGGGATTTTTTAAAAATTATGGCTTCGATTTCATTAGTTGTAATACATTTATTCAGACTGTCTAATTCTTTCTGATTCAGTTTTGGAAGATTATATGTTTCTAGGAACGTATCCATCTCTTCCATATCATCCAATTTGTTGGCATGTAGTTAGTTGTGATATTTTATTACAATCTTTTGTATTTCTGTAGTGTCAGTTGTTACTTCTCCTCTTTCACTTCTGATTTTATTTATTTGGGTCCTCTGTCTCTTTTTCTTGATGGATCTGGTTAAAGGTTTATCAATCTTCTTTACATATTCAAAGAACCAGCTCTTGGTTTAATTGATTTTATATTGTTTTTTAAAACTCTATTTTGTTTATTTCTACTCTGATCTTCATAATTTCATTCCCTCTCTTCATGTTTAGGCTTTGTTTGTTGTTCTTTTTCTAGTTTCTTTAAGTGTAAAGTTAGAATGTTTATTTGAGATTTTTCTTGTTTCTGAGGTAGGCCTCAAATGCAATGAATTTCCCTCTTAGGACTGTATTCCATAGATTTTGGGTTGTTGTGTTTTCATTTTCATTTGTGTCAGGTCTTTTGATTTTTTCTTTGATCTCAGTGTTAATCCATTCATTATTTAGCAAAATATTACTTAGCCTCCATGTCTTCTGTAGTTTTTCTTTTTTTTTTTTTTGGTGATTGATTTCTAGTTTTGTGCCCTTAAGGTCAGGAAAGATACTTGATATGATTTCAATCTTCTTAAATTTATAGAGACTTGTTTTGTGTCCTAATATGTGATCTATTCTAGAAAATGTTACATGTGCACTTAAAAAGAATGCATATTCTGCTGCTTTGGGGTAACATGCTCTGAAGATAACAATTAAATACATCTGATCTAATATGTCATTTAAGCCCACTATGTCTTTGTTGGTTTTCTGTCTGGAAGACTATCCATTGATGTCAATGGCTGTATTAATGTTGGTCCCTTCTGCTGTGTCCTTCAAGATCTGCTGTACATATTCAGGTACCCCTATGGTGGGTACATAAATGTTAACAAGGGTTATAGATTCTTGTTGGATTGCTCCCTTTATCATTATGTAACGTTTTTCTTTGTCTCTTACAATCCTTTTTTTAACAATCTATTTTGTTAGATAAGCATTGCACCCAGCCATTTATTTATTTCCATTTGCATGAAATATCTTTTTCCAACCCTCTACTTTTAGTCATTGTGTATCTTTCATTCTGAGGTAAGTCTCATGTAGACAGCATATAGATGGGGCTTGTCTTCTTGTTTAGTCAGCTACTCTTGTATTTTGGTGGGAGCATTTAGAACATTTACATTAAAGTGATTATTGGTAGGTACGTATTTATTGCCACTTATTCTTTTAACTTTGTTACTCTGTTTTTTTTCTTTTTCTTCTACTTCCTAAAGCAGGCTCTTTAACATTCCTTGTAATAATGGTTTGGTGTTAACAAACTACTTTAGCTTTTTCTTGTTTGGGAAGCTCTTTACTTATCCTTCAATTTTAAAGGATGGCCTTGCTGGGTAAAGTGGTCTTGGTAGTAGGTTCTTGCTTTTCATCACTTTAAAATAAATATTTCATGTCAATACTTTCTGGTCTGAAATGTTTCTGTTGAGAAATCAGCTGATAATCTTATAGGAACCCCCTTGTGGGTAACTGTCTTTCTCTTTTGGCTTTTAAATTTCTATTTGTTTTAACCTTTGACATTTTAATTATGATGTGTCTTGGTGTGGGAATCTTTGGGTTCATCTTGTTTGGGACTCTACTTTCAGGGCTTGTGTGGTTTTCTTTTTTTCTTCACCAGCAGTTTTAAGTTATTGTTTCTTCAAATAGGTTCTCAATCCCTTACTCTCTTTCTTCTCCTTCTGGTACTGCTATGATGCAAATGCTGTTATGCTCCACGTCAGTCCAAAGGTCCCTTAAAACAGCAGTCCTCAACCTTCTTTGGCACCAGGGACCAGTTTCGTGGAGGGGAGGGGAGGAGACAGGAGGCAGAGCTCATGCAGTCAGGTGGTAATGCATGTATGCATGCGAGAGAAGCTCCGTTCACCTCCTGCTGTGTGGCCTAGCTCCTAACAAGACCCCTAACAGTGGTTGGGGACCCCTGCCTTAAAATATCCTGATCCTTTTAAATTCTGTTTTCTTTTGTTGCCTGAGTGGGTGTTTTTTTCTACCTTGTCTTCCAAATCACTGATTTAATCTGCTGCTTCATCCAACCTACTGTTTATTCCTTCTAGTGTATTCTTCTTTTTATTTTTAATCCTCAGTCAAGAATACATTTTGTTGATTTTAGAAAGAGAGGAAGGGGGAGAGAGAGAGAGAGACCAATATCAGCGTGAGACAAAAACCTCAATCAGTTGCCTACCATATATGCCCTGACCAGGGATTGAACCTGCAACCTTTAGGTGCATAGGACAACGCTCCAACCAACTGAGCCATCTGGCCAGGGCCAGTGTATTCCTGATGTCAGATATTGTATTCTTCATTTCTGATTGGTCCTTTTTAAATTTTTTTCTATGTCCTTCTTTGTGCTGTTGCAATTCTCAGTCCCTTGATCTTCCTTATAACCGTTACTTTAAAATCTGTATCTGATAAATTGCTTGCCTCCATTTCACTGAGCTCTTTTTCTGGAGATTTCTCCTGCTCTCTCTTTTGAGGCCTGTTATTTTGTCTCCCCATTTTGGCTGCATCCTTGCATTTGTTTCTTTGTATTAGATGGATCTGCTATGACTGTCAGTCTTCATGGCATGGCCTTATGTAGTAGGTCTCCTGTGGGACCTACTGACTCAGTCTCCTTAATTACCTGTTTGGGTGCTCTAGGAATGTCCCTTTCATGGGTTATATGGGCCCTCCTGTTATAACTGAATCTTGATTTTTATCGGCCTGTTCATTCATGGGATCAACCCACAGGCTGGCTGACTGTGAGGCTTAACCCCAACCACATCATGGGAGCTGCTGTACAGGTGCTGACCACACAAAAGGGAATTTGCCTCAGCGTGGGCCCTGCCAAGAACTCCCTTTGGATATGCTGCCTATGAAGCTTATTAGATCCTGCTCTGACGTTGTGTAAAGCTGGCTGCTATGTGTGTCGCTTTAGGGCCTCCGACAGGGAAATCTTACGCAGGCTAACATCAGACGTTGTTTGTGCCTGGCCCTCACCAACTTGTCCGGAGCTACAAGTGATCCACAGTTTGTGGCTGACTGTGCTGGGCTTGGGTGCACACCACAAGGACCAAACTGCGCACCAAGGCCTGGTTTTTCCAGCACTGGATGCTGGGGCTGGTCGGTAAAAGACCCAAGGCACCTTGATATCTGCTTCTGTCTATTTCCACCCGCTGACTGCATATTAGTCTGAGTCACTGAAAGAGCCACTTGCATGGTTGGAAGGAGGGGACTAGTGGATTTCCTATATGGAGGAATTCCTGGTCAGGTTTTAGGGTAGGTGGGTGTGGTCCCTATTCCAGAACCACAGACTCAATCTTTCCCAGACTTTTCATCAAACTTGGCAGGGCAGAGCCACTAGGAATTGGGTGGGTGGGCTTTCCAGGGCCTGGAGGTTGGGTCTGCTGGAAGCTGGGAGGCCAGTTCTACCAGCTCTTCCGTGAGGAGGAAGCACCAGTCTGGTTCACAGGAAATGGGGCAAATGGCTCCCACCCTAAAGCCAGACAACTCAGTCACTGACACCCCCTGAGTCTGCCCTGGCCAAGGCAGATAACTCCTCAGTAAGAGCTTAGCTCTGCAAGGTGGGCAAGAGAATTCCAGAGAGTGGGGCAATTTCTTTCCCCCAGGCTGATGCCACATGGAAGGGAGTATTCCCCTCAAGAAAGATGGTGTATGTGGTGTGGGAGAATAACTCCAGCACATGGATCCTTGTAGCTGTCCCCACAGATCCCTTCCAAGAGCCACAAACCCCAGACTCTCCTCAAGCAACTCTTACCTGTTCTGTCCTCCCTCTACCAGAGCCCAGGGTGAGTGACTGCAAACAAAATTATGTGTGTTTGCCCTTTAAGAGGGTGCTGGTGTCTCCAGCAGCCTCAGTCTCTCCCTAGTGGAGAGAAACCCCACTGCTTTTCACAGCTGGATATTATGTGGGTGCCTCTTCCTGGCTCTCATTCTCTGAGCTGGGGAGCCCAGCATGAGGTTTAGACCCCACGCTTCTAGGGGTAACCCCTGCAGCTGAGATATACTTCCAGAACCCCAGTCACCACTCATGGGAGTGGCGCCAGCCCTTTTTTTAATCTCTCCTCTTCCTACCAGTCTAAATGTGGCTTCTTTTGTAAATCCTTGGTTATAAGACTTCTCTTCAGCTAGTCTTTAGTTGGTTATTCAGGATGATTGTTCTTTAATTTAGTTGTAATTCCAGTTTGGTCCTGGGAGGAGGTGAGTGGATCTTCCACTTACTCCACTGCCAAATTCAAATATATCTTTCTTCTTTCTGTTTTAAATAAACTAATCAATGCTGGAGACAATGTGATGAACTAGTAAAGCAATCACCTCCTGATGGAGTGTAAACTGCTACCATCTTTTTAGGTAAGCAATTTGGCAATAAATATCAAGAGGTCTGAAATGCTCCTATATG
>PVKM010045835.1:0-11871 GCA_004027735.1 Carollia perspicillata
GAGCTGGGGAGGGGGAGGTATCTGGTTTTACTTTATACTCTTCTGTGTTGTTTGAAGCTGTTACTGTGACAAGCAGTGACATTACTTGTTATAAAAAACATATTTTTAGTAAGAAAACCAGCTACACAAGGAGGTGCTGAAGAGGGCAGTGTTGGTCCTAAGAGGCAGATGAGTGCAGTGAAGGGGAGGAGGTTTCATGTGGACTCGGGTAGTCGGGGAGGGCTCCCTGGACGAGGGGGCAGTGAGCCAAGCCCCAGGGGATGAAGGGTCAGCATTTCTGTCCCTGGATAAAAGTTCAATGTGGAAACAGTAGCTGAACATCCTCCTCCCTTCCCCTCTGTAAATGAGGGGCGATGGGGATCCAGCACCTGTCTATAGGGTCCCCACGAGCGCCCAATGAGCTGTGGGTGCTAAGGAGCCTGGGTGCCGTGGACGCTGTGACCTGTGACTCTTACTGCTCTTTATTGCATATCATTTTAATTAAACAACAAATGTCGATGGAGGGATTACCACGCCCTAGAGCCCGGACCAGGTGCTAAGGGCCCCCCCGCCCCGCCCCGCCCCTGGACCCTCCCTGGCCAGGTAGTTGGCCCTCATGGCAGCAGGTGCCTGCCCCCCGGCTCCACAGGATACAGCCTGGTGCTTTTGTTCGCCGTTATATAGCCCAGGGCCCTGGCACTGAGCCCGCCACACAGGAGGTGGTCGGTGACTGTGTGTCGAAGGATGAATGAACCAACGGACGAAAGAACGAAGGGGTGAATCAAAGGCAGGAGCCCCTGCGCAGTGCGTCCGCGCAGGGAGACCCGAGTGGAGAGCTCAGTGCAAGCTGCCGAGCAGGCAGATGCCTGAGTGCCTCTCCCGGCGCCTCCGGGTGTAGGGGCGGCAGGGCTGGTCTGGGGGCACCGTGGACACCCACTGCGCCCTGGCCTCCGGCCTACTGACCCTCAGGTTCCTCCCCCGCAGGTGAGTGTCCCAGTCCTGGGCGCGGAAGCACCACCAAGCGGAAGAAGAAGCAGCGGCGGAACCGCACCACGTTCAACAGCAGCCAACTGCAGGCGCTGGAGCGCGTGTTCGAGCGCACGCACTACCCCGACGCCTTCGTGCGCGAGGAGCTGGCCCGGCGTGTCAACCTCAGCGAGGCGCGCGTGCAGGTGAGGGCGGCCCACCGCCGGCCACCCGTGGTGCCGTGCGGCCACCATTGGCTCTGGCTTAGGGAGTTGCCCAGGTGAGGTGTTTAAGAGCAGGAACATCTGAGGCCAGGAGGGCTGAGGTTCAAATCCTGGCTCTGCCACTTATTAGCTGTGTGACCTGGAGTAAGTTACTTAACTTGTCTGTGCCCTAGGTGCCTCCCTGTAAAATGAGGGTCCCGTGGGTCTATATTATAGAGTTCTTCTGAGAATTACAGGAGTTAATACATTTGTAAAGTGTTTGGAGCTGTGCCTGCCACAAAGGGTTTTGATAAATTAAAGTCGTGAAGTGTCCTGTCCACTGTGCCAGCTGGGAGCTAAGAGCTTAGCATGCTGCAGCTCTCGCGATAACCTCACGACAGTGAAGTGTCCTTTATGGGCCGTTCCATCCATTCACGCCCCCCTTCTCTAGCCCACTCTCTCACCCCCACTTCACAGACGCGAAAAGTGGGGCTCGGAGAGGTGAAGCTGCCAGGCCAGGGCCAGGAGCAGAGCAGGCCCACGCTGGCTGTGAAGGGACTCAGGTCCCCTTGGCGGCCGGCTGCACCCTGCTCACCATGCCCTCCCACCCCAGGTCTGGTTTCAGAACCGCCGGGCCAAGTTCCGCCGCAACGAGCGGGCCATGCTGGCCAACCGCTCCGCCTCGCTGCTCAAGTCCTACAGCCAGGAGGCCGCCATTGAGCAGCCCGTGGCGCCCCGGCCCACCGCCCTGAGCCCAGACTATCTCTCCTGGACAGCCTCGTCCCCCTACAGGTGAGAGCCAGGACCCTCTCGGGCAAGGAGGGGTTGCAGCCAGGGGACCCCAGGGGCGTGTTAGGGCCCAGGCTCCTCCGAGCATCTGAAGAGGCCTGTGAGCTGTGCCCACGAGCCCCTTGGACAGGGGACCCACCGGGTGGTATGTGGGCAAGTGTGTGAATGTGTGCTCATGAGTGTGCGTGTGGGTGTTACGTGAGTGTGTGCACACATGTGCCTGTGAGTGCACAGGAGTGTGTGTGCATGTGAGTGTGTGGAAGGGTGAGGAGACCAGGCCTGTCTGGAGGGGAAGGGAAGCGCCCACACCGCTCTCAGGCGCCCTGCAGGACGGCTGGCGGGAGAGCCCCAGCACCGTGCCCACCCTCCTGGCCAGAAGCGGAGGCCGGGGGGGGGCTGAAAGAATGGCCTCCCCATCCTGGGGACCCGGTGGGGTTCCAGAGCCAGTTTCCCAGTTTTCCGCTGGTCGAACCTGGAAAAAAGGCTCCGCCGCCCAAGGTGGCAGGGCGAGGCCGAAGAGGGAGGGGGTGCTAGGGCTGTGCTCCCCACAACTCCAGGAGGTGCCCCTCAGTCTGTGAGCAGCTCTGCTGGAGCCCGGTCTCCTCGAAGGTGAGATCCAGGTCAGCTCGTGGGATCGGAGTCCTAGTGACGCCTGACATCTCTCCGAGCTACCCCTGTCCCATCCTCACCTGGGGCAGGAGCTTCATGTAGAGGCACCTTTAAATACAGGTGTGTGTTCATTCACCTGCATCCCACGCAGGCACTGGGGTGACCAGGACTCGGGCTCAGCTCTCAGGAAGCCCCTGGTCCAGTGAGGAATGCCCACAAACCACGGGGGTGGCTCCGTGTCACCGTGCTGGCTGTGGGTGCTTCTGACTCCTCCCCGAATGCTGCAGCCCCTCGTCACCCCCATCCCCAGGGGAAGGCTTCCTGGGAGAGCAGGCTGAAGAGGGGAGGCGGGAGAGGCTGGGGTCCAGGCCTGGCAGCCAGAAGTGCCCCGGGCAGCATGCCAGCCACACCAAACGTGTCCTGTGTCTTATGTCGCCCCCAGTACAGTGCCACCCTACAGCCCTGGAGGCTCCAGCCCGGCAACCCCAGGGGTCAACATGGCCAACAGCATCGCCAGCCTCCGCCTCAAGGCCAAGGAGTTCAGCCTGCACCACAGCCAAGTGCCCACCGTGAACTGACCGCCTGCCCTGTCGGGACCCGGCTTCCTGACCGGTCTACAGCGACAGAACAGAGGGCAGGCACGTAGGAAAACGACCTTCTCCTGGCCCTGTCCCCAGGAGGGGCTGGGGCGGGGGCCAGGGCTCTCCTGGCCCTTCTCTCCAGCCCAGACTCCCGGGGCGGAGAGGCTGCTGAGATGCCCAAAGCCTGGCCGGAGACTTCGGCCCATGACCCTCGGAGGCGCTGGGCTGGAAGGTGGAGCAGGAGCTAACCAAGGACCTCATTTACTTTGTGTATTAAAACCAAATAGCTTTTGTCTTTAAGAAATAAAAAGTTGTCTAAGGCCAAAAAGGTTGTGGGAGGGCAGGTACGGGCAGCAAACCAACTGGGGGCCGCCAGCCGGGGCCCACGGAGACCGACCAGGCCCGGCTCAGGCCAGCGGCCAGTGCGGGCCAGCTGCCCGCACATCGGTCTCCTTCTGGATGAAGTCCTGCCTCACCCCGCAGAGCCCCAGGGTGGGGACAGGGACAGGAGGACAAAGAGCCACCCCAGACGCAGGGTCTAAGCGACTCTGAGCAAGAGGACCCCTCCCCTGGCTGGTCAGGGAGTGGCCCCTCTGCCCTAGGCAGGGTGCAGATGGGTGACCACGGACCGGCCAGAAGGTGTGTGGGGCAGACGCTGAAATGAAATTCCCTGTTTTTGTGCATACAAAAAGTGGGGGACCCCTCTGAGCATTTGGCTGTGGAGGAGCCTGGGCAAATGGCCCGCAAAGTGGGGGTACACAGTGGAGGTCCCAGGCAGGCTCATAGGATGGAGGAGTGGTCCCAATGGTCAAGGACACCAGAAGGGCCTTGCCCAAACCCCCTGAGCGACCTTTTTGCAGGTGGTAACTGGGGGTGACAGAGGACACCTGTGCCACCAGCCCGTGACACCAATGGTGAGGAGCTACAGAAAACTGTGGGGTGAGGGCAGTGGTCGGAAGCCAGCCCCCTCTGCCTGGCCCTCTGCCACCCCTCTAAGGGGCGCAGCCTCCAGGGAAGGTAAAGGTCATTTCTGGCACTTCAACCAGCCCCCAGGAAATAGGACAGCACTCCCTGACCCTCGAGGGTGTGAAGATGACCAGCCCCTTCGTTTGGGTAGCCCTCACAGTGACCTAGTGGTCACGCCCTGATGGGGTCAGTACTCTGTAATCTGCCGGCCCACACAGCCTCCGAGCGCCCCCGAAGGGCCAGCATTCCCACCTACAGGCCACATCTAGATGACCTCAAACAGGTCAGACCACGTGACAAAGCCTTGCTTGAGGGAGGGTCCCCATTTTTGTTTTAGGAAGTATGGTGACCATACCCATGAGCAAGGTGAGGACCCCTCCCCAGTCTCCCCCAATTCACCCCTCGATGGCCTTCCTTGTACTCTACCTGGAACTCCACCGTGAAGACATGGTCCTTGGGGGCGGAGCTTGGCCCTCGTCTGACGTGCAGACGTGAGTGGGGATGCCCACTGCGTGACTTCCTGGTGGCTGGGTGGTTGGGACTCAGTCAGCACCGAGGGGCACCAGGGAGGCACAGGCTGGGGCTGAAGCTGTGGGAGGGGCCATGCTGCTCACGTCTTGCTCTGGCTCGGGCCCACCTGAGAGGGCGAGGCTGGAGCAAGGGAGAGAACTGCACCTGGACAGGTGTACCCGTGGATGCTGCCAGAGCTGTGTTTTCTCACTCAGTTTGGCCTCTGCCTCGGGCAAGTGCTTTTTGGGCCTTCATTGCCATTAGTCACTGAACAAATATTGTGAGACAGTCACTCTGCGCCCGGCCCTGAGGGGGAGGCAGAGAGAACCGACACAGGGTCCCCGGCTGCAGAGGCCACACCCAGCACATGAGGCCCCAAACTTAGTCTAAGGCATCAAGGCAGACTTCCTGGAGGAGGAGTCCAAGAAGGGTGAAGAGTTCACCAAACAGAGAGGAGAGGGAGAGCAGCATTTCTGGCTAAGGAGTCAGCAAATGTGAAGGCCCCCGGGGGAGCCAGAAGCCGTCCCTTCGGGGCCGTTCCAGGGCTGGAGCTGCTGGTGTGGAATGAAGAGCTGCAAGAGCCAGCTCGAGTGGGGCTGGTGCGGCCGGATCTCAAAGTGTGGACGTCACCCTGGCACTGGGAAGCCATGGAGGGGATTTCCTTGGGGGAGGAACCTGAGCCCTGGGCCCTGTGTGGAGGCTGGGGCAGGTGTCCAGGCAAAAGTGACAGCATCTTGGACCAGCTAGGGACTGGACGGGCAGATCTGGGAGGTGCCCTGGACACGGCAGGGTCGGGGGTTGATGACGAGATGATGGGCTGGGGAGAAGGCAGAGGCCATGGGGCCAGGATCTGGTTTAGGCACCTGGAAGTGCCCGGGGAGGAAGAAACCCCGGAAAGGAGACCTGCCTGCTAGAAGTCTCTGGAAGACTCTGGTTGCCCTTCCACCCAGACAAGAGTGGGACCATCCTGGTCCGAGTAGAGTCCTCCCTCACACAGAGCTGACCCCTCCCACCTGGCAGGGGCTTTGCACCAGCCAAGGGCTGGCATGGGGCCCAGAGCAGGAGCTCCTAGGCAGCCAAAGAGTGTCTCTTTCCTCCCCGGAAGCCCTGAACAGGGAGCAAGTGAGCGAGTGGCTGGGCACCCAGCACCCAAGCACCGCTGGCACTCCAGCATATGCAGGCCCACCAGTCTCGCTCTGTGCAATTCAAAGTCAAGGTGGGTGCCCTGAAGCTGGCTAGGTTGGGGCAGTCTGCAGCAGAGATGGGGTCAGGGGGAATGGGGGTGGGGCTCCCACTGAGGGCCTGGAAGGTAGGTCCCAAAATTGCCAGCTTTGGCCAAAGCCAGGGCCTGGTTCCCACAGAGGCGCTGGCCCTGCGGTGGGGCGCAAGTATGTCAATGTCACTTCCTCCCAAGTGCTCTAGAAAAACCAAACCCGCTTAATTGTTTACACATGTTGCTCTGGGGCGCTGAGGGAGGGGGCGTGCGGGCCCTCCCTGTAAAAGAAAATACATTCAAACCTTGCCGTCGCATGGCAGCCCCGATTACAGGGCTGTGTGGGAGCCTCCTCGGCACCAGGCCCAGGATATAATTTTCCACGAGGGGCAAGTACCCAAGGCCCCATCCCAGGCTGGGAGAACTCAAAGCTTCTCTGTCTCCCTTTGTATCTGCCTTTTTTGGGGGGAAGGGGGGTCAATAAAGGAAATTCATTTGAGAGAGAAATGGGGAGAAAGGCAGTCTGGCTCTTGGGAACCCCCAAACCTGAGAAATGATGCCCAGAGCTTTACAATGGGCGAGGTGCTTCTCTGGTCCTCAGTTTACCCCTCCATAAACGGGAGTAATAGCGGAAGCCACTTCCCAGGGTTATTGGCACGTCACTCTCCATAAATGGGGGCTTGCGTGTCTATGGCGAAGGAGCACAGGGGGCGGTGGGGTCTGAGGAAGTCAAAACCCTCCCCGTCCTGGCACTGTCCCTGCCCAGGGAACCCGGCACACGCGGTGCAGGGGCCCTGGAACCACAGGGGCGCCAATTGGGGACCAAACCAAAACAATGTCTCCAGCTCCTGCACCCCCGCCACCCGCCCCTGGAGGGCGCTGTGGGGTCAAACACCGCCCCCTGCCCACCCAGATCACCCGGCCTGCAGCAAGCTGCGGATGCCGCCTTCCTTCTCTCGGAAGACAAAGAAACCAGCAAATCCCCAACCACCAGCAGGGGTCACAGCGAGAAAATCAGCACAAGCCTTCCGGAAAATGCACCAACCGCCTTGAAAACGTGTGCGCGCTCTCGCTCAGAAATGTCATGTCTAAGCCCACGTGCAGAAATGACCCAAAACGGGGTGCGGGTGGAGGGCAGCGTGTGCCCAGATGTGTATCACACCGCAACGCCTAAAATCTGGGAAGACACACAAGTCAGCAACCGTGTAAATCTCACAGAGGCTCACAACGCGCCGGTCCCCGCGCTGCCTGTAATGTGACTGACAGCCTGGGAGAGAAACTTACTTACATCAAGCAGGCCGGTGCGACAGTGTCAACTACGTAAGCAGCCCTCTGAAGACGCCAATCCACGCTTGCTTCCCTTCTCCGTCCCCTGTGGCGCCTCCGCCAGAGCTGGACTGACACCGGTTACTGAGCGAGCGGCCCGGCCACACCGGTTACTGAGCGAGCGCCCCGCCCCCAGCCTGGCCGGGCCGCCCCATCAGTCCTCCGGTCCTGAAACGCTGCGGTCCGGACCCCGTGTCGCAGTGCAAATGCTGGGGAGAACGGGGTCTGAGATCTTCCTAACTCTCCGTCGGCCTCTTAGAAGAAGTGGGAAGGGATGGATCCTGGGGTGTGAGGGGCAACAGGGGGCACCTGGGAATCAGAACTGAAAGGAGCGGTGGTGTGGAGACCTGAGGCTAGGACAGCCCCGTGACCCCCAACCCAGGCAGCCGCACCTCTGTGTCTGGTCCCTGAGTGTAGGCGGAACCTCCGACTCGCTTCTGACCAAGAGAATAGGGAAAAGATAAAAAGGCCTGCCCAGATGTAATTCAGGTCCCTAATCAGTTGACTTGGACTTAATCAAAGGGAGGTTGCCTGGGTGGGCCTGGCCTAACCAGGGAGCCCTTCAAAGAGGGCCCGGGTGCTTCCCGAAAGAAGAGATTCACAGCAGAGGGACGCTGCCCCACTGGCCTTGGAGAGCAATGGCCTTGCTGTGAACTGCCCTCGGTGGCGAGGGCCTCGGTCTTACAGCGCACGGAACTGAATTCTGCCCACCGTCTGGACGAGCGTGGGAGGGGACACTGAGATCCATTGGGGCCTTAGCCTGGAGGAGCCCTTGACGGCTGCCTTGTGAGACCCTGAGCAGAGGACCAGGTAAGCCATGCCCAGACTCCTGACCTACAGAAACCGCAAGGTCATAAATGGTGTTGTTTTAAGCTCTGTTTGTGGCAACTTGTTACACAGTATAGAAAACTAACACAGGTGGACACGGAGCTTGGAAGTCCCACCTTGAGCTTGGCCTCGGTCTGCCCGCGGTGCCCCCAGAACCCCAGATGATCTGCCAGGCCATAGCAACAGCCTCCCACCTTAACTCCTTCTGGGCCATTCTGCACAAGCTGACAGATGAACTGCCCCCACCTAGAGCCTCCTATGGCTCCCCAGGGCCCTCCCCGCACAGCCCCATCACCCAGGCCAGGTGTCAAGGCTCCACCATCCAGCCCTGCTCTCCCTGCCGGCCTCAAACCCCCTGTCCCCTACCCCGGCTTCTCCGGACAAGCCCGGCATCTCAGTCCCCTCTCCCCATCACACTCCCTCCTCCCACGGTCCCCCTGCAGCCCCCACCCAGCCCCCCGCCAGAGAAAATCCATTCCAACAAGGGATGTGATGGTGTTGACTTTCGAACAAACCAAGTTAACTTCCGGGCCATCAGCAGACAGAGCAGCAGGTGTGTACAGGCGAAAAAGACGAATTTGGTGTTATAATTTTATATGTGGACAATGGAAAGAAAAATTCTATTCTATTTCTAACTGGAATTTTAAAAAGTGAGGCTTTTTCTTTTCAAAGTCTTGGTTGGTACAGATACCAAGAGGAGCGACAATGGCCATGCAGGTGGCCGTGTGGCAGGGTCCCCTAGGAGCAGGGGTGGAGAAACGTGACCCGCCTCAGCCTCTCTCTCCCTGGGGACGCAGACACTGTGGGTGTATACATACCTTTAGCATAGTTAGTACCATATAAGGTATATTTAATATGCATGTATATAAATATATCACACACTTTGCATACAGCATGCATATGTCTTTACTATGCCGAGTGGGAAAGTCTGGGAAGTGACAAACCCTGATGTGAATGGCGATCTTCTCAGGGATGTGGGGTTGTGGGTGATCTCTATTCTCGATATGCACCCCGTGCCAATTTCCCTGCTCGGGCTACAGACTGACAAGACAGGGTGTGGCAAAAGTAGGCTTACAGTTGTGAGTGCATGAAACAGAGTTTATTCTTGCATTATATGTATTAATCACTGTGTTATTTTCCACACGAACAACTGTGAACCCACTTTTGCCCCCCCCCGTCTTGTTTGAAAGATCCTATCCAAATCGGAACCATCTTTTCTGGGGGACAGTATACACCACAAGCCTCAAGGGCAGGCACGCCTTTCGGTCCGGCGAATTTACTTCCAGAAACGTACCCCAAAGAACAGCATGTGCACGGGGACCGATGCTTGAAGGCGCCTGAGAAAGACTGGCCTGTGCCGATGCGGCCTGGAAACTCAATTCCCCAACCACGAGGGCAGGGCGAATAAACGAGGAGGGTGTCGGGGTGACCGAACGCTGGGAGCTGGGAGAATTCATGACATTGGCCGTGGGAGGCCCTGGGAGGAAGGGCAGATGGGTAATTACTAAGGAAGGTCTCAGTTGATGAATGACAAAAGGGGAGACGGAGCCCCGAGCACAGATGCCCACGCACCTGTGACACGCCAGTGCCTCCCAGTGCCAAGAAACCCTCGACCGCTATTTTCTGCTGTGAACTTCCGTCTGGGGCAAAAACAGTCCTGAACTCTATCTCTGTACCACACACACACACACACACACACACACACACACACACACGCTCACTTTACACACCATTCAGTCACTGACTGGAAACGCGCTAGGTGCTCTCCCCAGACCTGGGGACATGGCGCCACACGTGCTAGACGGAGATACGGACATACGGACATACGGACAGTGGGTGGGCTGGGTGAAGGAGAGTGTGGGGCCGCCCCCGGAGGGGAGAAGCCGCCGTGGGGAGGGCTCGGCAGGCTGGAGAAGCCTCTGGCTTGGGTGGGAGATGGGGGAGCCGGGGGCGGGGGTGGGGGATGGACGTGGGGATCTGATTGGGAGGCTGCTGCAGTGAGTGGCACAGACCCTCGTAGTACCGAGTGTGAGTGTGAACGAGTGTCCCGGAGCCCCAGAGTGTGACA
The DNA here is from genome assembly GCA_004027735.1 of Carollia perspicillata. Lineage (NCBI taxonomy): Eukaryota > Metazoa > Chordata > Mammalia > Chiroptera > Phyllostomidae > Carollia > Carollia perspicillata. The sequence continues at coordinate 10,039 of PVKM010045835.1, forward strand.
CAGGACAGCCTCCTCGTGGTGAGAATACGGAAGGTTTACATTTTCTTCTTTGAACTTTTCTGTGGTCCTTAAATCTTTGCTTGACATTGACCACGACAAGTGAGTGAGAGTAATTAACAATTTTTGAAAAGCCCACCCACCTTTCAGGTTCCAGCTCCAACCCGCCTCTCCCGGGAAGCCCGCCTGGAGTGCCACCAGCTCCGACAGACACTCACTGTTCTGTGACCGCCCTGGCCGGTCTGCACCACCATTCCCGAGAGCAAGGACCTCCTGGGCCCACACACGCAGCGGCCACAGGGTCCCTGGATTTTATGTGGGAAATGGGCTCTGCCTCCCTGGGGCATCCTTAGGTTCTGTCCCTGCCCTCAGGACTGTGCCAACCAGGTCCCTTTGTCCCCTCACTTCTGCCTATGCTTCAGAGCCCCTCTCACAGGAGGGAAGCTCTTGGAAGCCTCAAGCCAAGAAATTCATGAAAGCAGGGGAGCCCCAAGGGTTCCTTGGAGGGGCCCTTATGGGCCTGGGGAGGTCGGGTAGGCAGGGTGCATCAGCCAGCCCCTGTCTGGGCTTCCCTCTTAGGGATGTGTACTCGGGTGGGCACAACAGGGTCCACAGCGTTAGACCCAACTGGCAGCAAGTCAAGGAGAGAGACCCCACTCACAGCCCAGCACCCTGACCCCGGGCTCTCCCAATCCCAGTCTCAACCCTTCCCCCGGGCTCTGAACTCCCAAGAAGCCTCAACCCCAGGCGAGCCCCACTGAAGACCCTTTGGCCTCCTTCCCCTCCATACGCCCCTCCCCCCTACTTCTCAGCAGCAAGACCCCAGGGGGCCACAGTCGGCTCATCTTTGGACATCCCCCCAACCAGTGTGGTTTACCCCGCATCTCAGGCGAGTTTCCACCTCACCCCAAGCAGGGGTTGGAGGGCCCTCCCTGTGTCCCCCCTGCACCACCTGCCTCATTAGGGTGGTGAGCACTTGGAGTTGTCACTGTCTGTTGTCCTGGTGTCCTCCAACTGTCCCTGCCCTCAGGCTGGGCACAGCATCTGGGGGGGTACCACACCGGTGAATGAAGGATGGCGCGGTGCGCAAGGGGCTCGGCACCCCTGTGGCCCCGCCCCCTTCACCCTGGTCCCAGGTTCTCATGGTCCCAGTGGCATCCGATGCCCTCCTCATCTGGGCCCCAGCTGGGCACGTTGCCCCCTCAGCCCCTTTCTCCAGGAGGAAAACAATAGCAACATAAAAACACACGGGAGGCCTGCTTCTCTGAGCCTTACTTCCCTATCTACATCCCCTCCCTCCGGCTTAAGGAGTTAAGAGGAAAACTCTAAGTACCGCGCCCAGCGAGTGTTCAGCAAACGGCAGGCACTAGATGCTCCGCCAAGCGCTTTGTTAGCTCGTGGGACGCTGCGGCCCAAGAATGAAAGCTCCTCTCACCACCAGGGGGCAGTGCCATCCACTTCCACTCCGAGCTCGGAACACCGCGGGGTAGGGGCTACCTCGGGTTTCCAGGGAACCCCCCTCCCACTCCTTCAGACCCGAGGGGCAGGAGTTCAGAGGCTGCAGAGTGGTGGGAGGCCCCCACGCCCAGATCCTGGAGTACAGGGCAGGGCTGGGAGGGGGTTTAGGGGGAGTGAGGCAGTAGTGCGCAGTGGTTAGAACAGGGCCACCCAGGCCCTGGGACAAGAGTCTAGGAGAGTCCCAATTCCCCAGGGGGGTGCACGCTAGCGATTTTCAAAACTGGCAGAGATGGAAGGAGCCAGAAGTTTAAGTGGTCGGTCACTCAAAGCCCATGGTCCTCAATTAACAGCCCTCAGGAGCCACGATGAACGCAGTAG
>PVKM010045836.1:0-11863 GCA_004027735.1 Carollia perspicillata
GGTCCCAGAGATAACAGGACTACCCTGACCCCAAAGCTGCCCCCTCTGGCTGGCTTAGTAGAAACCTTGATGGGGGGGGGTTCTCTCCTTGCTTTTCCTCGGCAATTTTTGCCGTGTGGTTTGGGGACCTATCAGTCTGTGGCTGCCTCTGGAAACTGTTTTCCACTTTGTCTGTCTTGCCCAGAAACCCCAGTCCAGCCCGGTCTGACCCCCCACCGACGAGAGGTGTGGGCGATGGAAGGAAAGCTCTGGCCCTTGTTTGAATGTGTGCTGTCTTAAAAAGAAAAAAAAAAGCATCCCTGCCTCTTCCGGACCGAGGATTTAAGTGCTAATTTCTGCAAACCACTGATCCATTTTTAATGCCGACGGTGTGTTTGTTTTTGACTGTGGATTTAGGGCCCTGTAACTCCCCAGGGTTCGGGATGGTCATCGCTGGTGGAAGGGCTCCTGCATCCCCCAGGGAGGCTTCCCAAGGGTGCGGGCGGGGCGCAGTGGCACTGCGACGTGTCCTGGAGGCAGGGGGTGAGCTGAGAGCCCAGGTGGAGCGGAGGAAGCGTGGCGTGGGGCCGAGATGCTGCCAGCTGCTCCAAGTCACGTAGGGGACCCCTGGGAAGGTCATTCAGAACCCCAGCCTCTCTTCTGAAACCTGTGGGGCCACAGGTGTTTGAGGATTCAGGGCCATTGAGGTCTTTCAGTGGCAAGATCGGCGGTGGCTAGGTAAGGCAGTAGAGGCGTGGGGCCACACGCATGTTGTACGACGCCCCACGCTGGTCCGGGGTTGTGCCCAGTAGTGGCAGACATTGGGATTTTGTGGGAAACATACATGTGTTCACATAGAGGAGGGTAAAGGCCCAAGACAGCCTCGTGTTGCTTTGGATCATGTTGGCCACCCGACCAGTTAACAAGCCAGCGCGACCGTTGGGTTGTCCGAGCTCTGGGACTTCAAGTTCCTCGCTGGAGAACTGGGCCTGCGCCAGGTTCCGTGAGCGCAAGGAGGAGATCGGGGGACGAGGTCCTTCCTGACCCCTCACACACGCTGCTACCTGGGGCGCTGGGGACAGTCGCCCCTTGTCCTTCCTGTGCTTACGGCACACGTCCTCGGGGCGCGTCCCTTCCTGTCCCTCACCTGGAAGCTCCCTGCCCCACCACGGCGTCTTCCGGGGACTCCAGTCTCTCAGAGGCCATTCTGTGAAGCCCCCGGGCTCCGGGCCGTCCTCACTCTCTCTGTGTCCGCCGCTGGCCCCCGGTGCTTGGAATCTTCGCCGCCTGCCGACAAGCACTGTTTTGTCCACACAGTGCTTGAAAAACAGAAGTGAATGGGCTCCCCAAATGGGGAGAATTCACATAGAAAACTCCAGATTTATGACTTCCCTTCGGAGCGTGGGTACTCTGCCAGCCTTGGGTGCCCTCTGCCACACGGTGCCACCATGCCAAAGCTGAGCCTGTGAGTGCCCCTGGATGGGGTGTAGGCAGGTCCCTCGCCCCCCCCCCCTCCCTGCCCCTTCCCACCTCCAGCGGTTCTTGGCACTCACTGTTAGCGAGGGAGGCGGAGCGGCAGGAAAGAGCTCAGAACCCTGATTACACTGGCAGTTAGCGCCTCCGCGAGCAGAGGTTACACGAGCCTGGGGTGTAGGAGATGCTTCCCGCATCCATAGTCATGAGAAGCAAGGGTAGTAAAAACGGGTCTTTGGTGTGTTAATTGCAGTGAAAGGGAACATTACGGAATTAATGGATTCAATGGGAAGTCTGATTGATAGAATATTTTTACAGCAGCCTACTTTGTTTCAAAGTCAGGTTTATTAAGGTATAATTTGCATCGCAGTCAGAGTCACCCCTTGGCGCATAGAGTTTTCAGTTTTGACAAATGCACACAGTTAGGTAAGCTCCAAGGCGGCTGAGTCACAGAACATTTCCCTCACCCCCAGACCCCTCCCTGGGGCCCTGGCCACCACTGATTGGCCCTGTCCCCACAGTTTTGCCTCTCTCCTAATTCTGTAAACACCGGGTCGTGTGGTGTTCGGCTCCGGAACCCTCTGTCTTGGACTTGGGCAGTGTGTTTGGTGCTCACCCGGAGACCCGTGGTGCATTCCCTTTGAACGTGTGCAATTCCCCCGCCGGCCGTCCCGCTGGGTGGGGGCCCCACCCTTGGTTTATCCACTTCCTGGTTGAAGGACATTTGGATTACTTCCTCTTTTTGGTAATGATGGAAACAGTTACTATAAATGTCCGTCCACAGGCTTTCCTGTGCTCGAAGGCTTTCCTTTGTTTTGAGTAAAAACCTGAGGCTGGGGTGGCCGGGCGGCAGTATCAGAGCCTGGATACTCTTTTCCCACGGGGCAGCGCTGTGCGCCCCCCAGCCAGACGAAAGAGGCCCCGCCAATGTTCACCTTCAGCACCACGAATGTCGCCCGTGTCGTTGTTTGATCTTCTTCCAGCAGTTTTAACAGCTGCCTAGTGGTGTTTCTTCGAGGTTTTCATTCTCGCCTTCAGGACTGGTGGTGAGGAGGACTCGTTCTTGGGTGCACTTGCCATTTTATGTCTTTGTGGGTGAAATGTTTGTTTGGAGTCTCTGCCAATTTCTTACTTTGCTTGTTGTTTCCCTATTATTGATCTCCGAGAGCGCCTTAGATATTATGGATGCAAGTCCTTTCGAGGCTGAGTGTTCACAGATGAGCATCTTCCCAGTGTGTGTCTGTGGGAGAGCAAAGTGCTCTAATTTTAATGCAGTTTTAATGTATCAATTTTTTCCTCTTACTCATTGTCCTTTGCTGCCACATCTAAGAAATCTGTGCCTGTCAGGGTCCCACGGGCCCCCAGATGCCCATAGTGACGCCCGGGTGCTTCCCGTTCCCGCTGATTTGTCGCCGTTTTACGCGGTCAGTCCCTGGGAGGGGTGTCGGAATCTCCAGCTAACTTGTGGGTTTGACTGTTTTCCGTTTTAGCTCTGTTGGCTTCTCCTTCGTGTGTTTTGAACCCCCGGTTCAGGTGCGCGCGTACTGAGCGTTGTATCTTCCTTGTATCTTCTGGGGGAAGTGACTCCTTTGTCGTTACATTCTATCCCTCTTTGTTCTTGGAGAGACTTCTAGGCCTGATGTCTGTTTCCTCTGAGATTAATGCAGCCGCCTGGGCTTTCGTCTGATTAGTGTTTGCCTTGTGGTCTCTCTCCTGTCTGTCGTTTGTAACCGATCTGCGTCTTCGTATTCGGTGTTGGGTGTTTGTAAGCAGCGCGTAGCAGAGTGTTGTCCGTTGACCGGGTCTGGCAATCCCTCGCTTCATCATTGTGTTTAGACCACTTACATTTAATGTAATCACCGATACACTTGTTTTGTTCATATTCTATCTTTTCTTTACCCTTTCTTTTCCTCTTTCTGCCTCCTTTTTAATGGAATAGACTTTTTATCCTTCAGTTTTATCTCCGTATTGGCTCATTATGGCCTCTGCTTAAATGTTATTATTATATCTCTTGCATTACTATTATATTTCTGTAAATTTTAGTCATTGTCTTAAGATTTACAAAATACATCTTTAATTAATCAAGGCCTGCATTCGAATGATGTTATACTGCCGTATATGTCGTGTGGAAACTGTATACCCCCATGTTTTTTCCTCTACATGTAATTCATTTCATGTGAGTACATTATCTATCCTGCATATGACTAAGAACACTTTTCAATTAGGCATTGTCTGTATATACTTTGAAGCAGGATGACAGTTGTCTAATTGGCTTGCATTGGCTTCTGAGTGGGTGCTTCTGAGAGCCCCGAAGCCGTTTTCTCTCAGGACCCGATGCTCTCCCTTGCTCCTGTGCCGAGCCGGACAAAAGTGTCTGTGCACCTTAGGGGTTTGGAAGTTACTGGCACAGAGAGAACTGAGGCAAAACACAATCTGCCAGCGTCTGAATCAGCACAGTTTCCAAATGGCGCTTCTCTCCCAGAATGATGGAGGCCTTGTCCCCTGCGGTGTGCCCATTTCTCCATCCTCATCAAGGGTGGGCTCGGGGGGGCGTGTGAGGTATGAGGGGTGCACCTGCCAGGGTCCCGGACCCCAGGCCACTCCCAGACTCGGCACCGAAGGCCGCGTGTCTCCAGGTGACGCGTTTTCCCTTCCCTCCTCCACACCCTTCTGGTTGCCACACCGAGGGAGCTGCCACTGCGGATAATTAGGGAGCTCGTTATCACAGAAGCAGAGGCTTGCCCCGAGCCTCAGCCTGCCGGTTCCTGGAGGCAGCCGCCGGTCAGCTGCCTCTGATCCGTGAGGGCAGCAATGTATCCGCCCACCTCTGGGAAGCAGGGTTGGGGCTCATGACCCTGAAGGTCCCCTGAGGGACCAGGCCTCTGAAGAGCTTCAGGAGCTGCCTCTTCCAGGGAGTGTGATGCCCACTGTCCTGGGCACGGGGCTCGGGGACCCCACTCGGGCTCTTCCTGACCACAGTCGGCCCACCTCGCCCTCTGGCCTGAGGCCCCAGTCAAATTCTGGGCTGAAGCTACAGCTGCACGGTGAGGTGCAAGGTACTGTGTGAACTCTGACCCCCTTGCGCCCTCCTGACCTCACGTCAGCCCCCCCACACCACCCCGACAGGCCCCTGCCACGTGGTGTGGGGTGCCCCCTAGGTGACCACGTCATGCTCTGGAAGGTCCCTGGGGTGCCCACTCAAAGGCAACGGTCCCCCGGGGGCTCTCCCGTGTCAACGGCGTCCACCTGTGCCCGTGCTGGCACTTCCTGTGCCCCTCCTCAGCTCCCTTCTCACCGCCGGTCACGGGTTTGACTCGTTTACCCTGTCCCACTAGAGCTGAAGCGTGACACTGTCCACCTCTGCTCTGCTCGCCCGCCCAGTGCCCGGCCTGCGCGAGGCCCCCGATACTTGGTGAATGAATGAATGAGTGAGCGAATGAATGAACCTACAAGTTACTTCTGCCTTTGGCTGCACGGAGTGCCTGTCTCCCACTCTGAGAACTTGACAGCTCAGAAAACGGGGAGGCGAGCTTCCCGTGCTGGGCACGTCCGGGTGGCCACCCACTGACGAACGGTCTCTCACTGAGAATGGAACCTGTCATCCTCCCTTGTCCCCATCAGTCACCACAGAAAATGTCCCTATTGGAATGGAGGTGACAACGCCCCTAATAGGTGTCCCAGGTGTGCTGGCCAGAGGCAGCATTCTCAAGTCGCCGACTTTGCTTCTGCCTGGCCCGTCCGTCTCTGTGCCCGCAGCCTCCTCCCCACGGTGGGACCCGGGAGGGCTCCCCTTTGCAGGTAGTGGGCTGCCCAGACTGGCCACTCAGCCGGAGTCAACTCGAAACACAGACCAGGCTGTCCCTGTAAGCGGTGAACCCCCTCCTTGGTTAGGGCTTGCTCTGGACAGCGGAGTGAGCAATTGCTGACATGACGGGAAGTGGCCGCACACGGGAATGAGACGTCTTTGGGGGGGCGACGAAATTATGCCAAATGAGTCATCAGGTGTGGCTCGGTTCAGGTGTTCAGTTATGACATCAGAATTTCTTTTTTAGTTCTTTTCTCAGTATTGTGTTGTTTTTAGGTTTTGTGTGGTGGCTCTGGGCAGTCCCAAGGTCACACCCTTGAGGGCTCAGCTATCCTTCACCTGAAGCCCAATGGAAAAGCCGCACTGGGTCTCCCTGGGCCGGTTTTTGCTTCCTGGCCCTTATCTGAACCAACCCACTGGGTCTGTGAGTGCCAGGGTGCTCTGCTTATTCTGGTCGGGAGCCGTGGAGGGGTTGTAAGGGCTGCATGTGGGGTGCAGAGGAAAGCTGGGGCCCCACTACCAAGAAAAGTGTGAGCAGTTGGAGCCAGAGGAAAAAAATCGATACTTCTGCATCTCATATTCAGGTGCGTGGGCAGCACGGAGGGAGGAGACGGAGAGCGGTCACGGCCGCCAGTCGCCTCTCTCTGCTCCGCAGGCCCCGCCCCCACCACCCCAGGTAGTGTGTGTGAACAGCAGGCGATGGAGACACGCTTTCCTAATTGAGTCTGTGTTATTCCTGCCTGAACCAAGGATAAACCCACACCATTTATCACTCGCCTGTCACCCCGGCCCTCTCTTCAGCCTCGGAGGCGAAGCAGGACAGAGGCAGGTTGGAGAGGCAAAGGCTGGGCCCAGCGGGGATGGATTCTCGAGGCCTCACTTCGCAGGTGCAGGCGCGAGGCAGGAAGGAAGCCTGGTGCTCGTGTCCGCCTGAGTCAAGTCCCTGCCCCATGGCACCCCTTGGGCTCGCTCGCTCCTGGGTCCCACGGAGCCTTAGGGTGGAGACCAGAGTGTGGCAGGCCCGGGGGAGCGCGTCTGTCTCTCCAAACTACTGAGAAGGATCCAGTGGGTTGATAACATATTTTTGGCCCTTTTCCCCCCAACTTGCCCACATTCCAGATACAATCTCCGTTCTTCTCCATCCTCGGTGCCCCGGGCACCCTCCCCTGTGGGGGGCAGGTCCCGAGCCTGCTGGATCGCCCCTCGAGTTGGCCTGTGGGGGTGCTGGCCCAAGTCTGGGGAGCAAGAGAAGGGAGAGGCCGGAGTATTCATTCTCTCCTTGCAGCTGCCCGTCCCTCTGTCCCCGTGACTGACTCCTGTCAGGGGTTCCTGTCTGAGGCCCCCACTCTTACTGGGCTCTGTCATGCTCCCCTCTCTTGCCTCATCTGGTGGTAACTGTTTCCCATGGGTTCTTACCTTTTGGTACCTGGCATCGTGTATTCCGTCCTCTCCATAAGCAGCCACCATGGAAGGTTCCGGAACCGTCTGAGCCTGGTTCCTGCAGACACGGCCACACATACAAACAGAACTCACTTGCACACAGTGGAGAACACATGGCTGGACCTGTGTTGCTTTCATTTGAACATACAGAGACCTTTCCAGAACAAGTGCCTAGTTAGCACTGTTGTCCCCGGGGCCACCCCAGAGTCACTGACTGAATGGATGGGGACACCCGGAACACTGGGTGTGTCTCCTTGCCAGCGGTGACGTCCTCCCACAAACCACAGCAGAACCTCCAGGTCAGGGCCCCAGTGTGCTGCGTCACTGCCCCCAGTCCTGAGAGCCCGGGGCGCCGTGCCCTCTTGTTGGCGTCCCCTCCGCCTCGCCACGGTCAGCCCCTTCAGTGTTCCCTTGAATTTCATGATGTCGGCACTCAGGAAGGCTGTGGGTTGGTGACGGTGTGGCGCGTCCCTCGGTGTGGGTCTGCGTGATGTTCCCTCACGATACCAGACCCCGCGTGTGCACCCCTGGCAGGTGTGTCCCAGGGGGCTGCATGCCATCAGGTGTGGCGCGTGACTGAAACCTGTCACGATATTGACAAGGGTCTCTCGGATCACGTGATTCAGGGCTGTCTGCCAGGCTTCTCTGACGTGAAGTTGCTCTGACTCACATTGAAATTAGTAAGTATTTTGTGAAAGAAAATGTTTGGAGGTGATGTCAGTCTCCTGTGCCTCGGGAGAATTTCAATATGTCATTTGTGGGTTTGTTAACGGAACAGGCTCGTGCCTTTTGTTCCTCCTCTGCGGCTGGTGTTCCGCTGCTGTTGCTGTTCGTTCCGATGCTCAGAGTGTCCATGGCCGGGGAGCTGTTCTATCGTGGTTTCGGTCTTTTCGACAGGTCTCCGCTACTCTTTGAGCAATTCCTTCCTTCCCAGATGCAAGGCTCACCTTGCAATTCCCCAGGCCCAGGCCAGAATCAGCTCCGTTCCCTTTAGTGAGCAATGGTGTTTAGAAACCAAAATCCGGGGGCCAGGCGTGCTCCCCGCTCTTTGGGACTGAGCTGGGACAACGCACTTTCACACGTCATCATGTGCTAGACACTGAGAGTCCCCACTGCTGCCACAGTCCCGCCCCAGCGGCACGAGGCCCGTCCTAGATGTCCCCCTTCCCATGTTCGTGGCCCTGCTCCCATCTCCACGTCAGCCACCCTCCCGCGCGTGCCACCTCCGTCCCTCAGGTTCCAACACCCGGTGGCCACCCCCACCCCAGTGAGGCTGTGACACTTCTGGCCCCCCAGCCTGAGCAGCTGCTGTCCCCTCACTACTCCACCTGTGACACTGGATACCAGACAGTGGGACCCATCACCCCCTTGCTAGCCTAGCCCCCACGAAAGGCGCTGGACTGAGCTATTCTGAATACAGACGTCTATAGTCTTATCTGCATGGATTTCACTGTTACCTTCTTAGGAAAACTCTGCCCTCCCAGTTAAAGGACTATGTGTGGAGACTTCTCTGTGTCCAGGTGCCCTTCTCCTTGGGGGCAGGTGAGCCCCCGCAGCCCCCACAGCCTGCACTGGCTGGCATGTCACTTGTTAGGCTACAGGCTCCCTTCAGTGACACTTGAGGGGAAAATGACAGACATCTTGCTTCTCCCCACTGTGTCCATGCCCACCCCCCCCAGCAAAACCTGCCCTTCTCGGCTGTCTGGCTTCTCTCCCCAGAAGCCAGGGGAGAGTTCTTACACACACAGATGTGCGCGCGCACACACACGGGTGTGCACACCTTCTGGATGCGACGTCACTTCTCAGGCCCAAGGGACTCTAAACCCATAGTTAGGAGAGGAGAGAGCCCATCTCTGTGGTAATGGTCCTGTCAGTGCGTCCGTTTGCGAGTCAACAGAATGGCTCCGTCCATTAAGGGGGGCTTCACACTTTTCTCCAAGGACATAGGCGCTTGGTTTGTGGGTGCAGCCAAACACACACACTCTCATGCAGTCCTCTGAAAACTCATTAGGGAGGATTTTCCGGAAGCGTGCCCGTCTTCAAAGACAGACACAGGGCCTGTAACTTGTAAGCCGGTGTTCTGTGATTTGCAGTCTGTCCTGTAACGAATCTCCCTACTGTCTGCCATACAGTAGCGTTATCTGCGCTTCCGCTTCCTAATGACTGCCGTCCTGTTTAAGATCTCTTCTCTCCATCGGAGCTTTGCCCCGAGCCATCCTTTCTGTGAAAGTCACCATTTTACATGCTAATTGCATTCCCCCACCAAATATTTAAATAAGCACATAGCTGATAAGGTGTTTGAACGTCCTTGTGTGTTCCACCCTAATTCTCTCGTAGTTGCTCTTGGGCGCACGCTGGCTTGGGGTGTAGCTGCCACGGGGTGGGGGCGGGAGAGGGGGCATGGCAGGAGGGGCTGGTACCCAGGGTTTGCCTCTCATGATTTCAGTCCCTTCCTCACACCCTCTGCTCTGTGACTCGGAACGAGGGCGTCTGGATGAGGGGAAAGAACTATTCCTTAACATCCTGGAAGAGGGGAACTGTAGACAAAGCAGGGACCGTTCTTTGCAGCCACGTGAGCCAGTGTGGCATGTGACAACACAACCCCATCGAATTTTGGGGGTAGCAGCCCCCAAAATCGGAGGTGGAAAAACTGGAATCTGGGTGGTTCCAGACCAGGACATTTCTTGGGCTGTAGTCCACAAGCCCAGACCTAAGGCAGCATTTCCCAGCTTGAAACGTAAATGATCTTTTGAAATAAGTCCATAAAGCCCCAGATATTCCTCCGCTTCTCCCGGAGGGGGAGACCATTCCTGAAGGACCCTTTTCTGTCTTCCTCAAGCCAGGAGAATGAGGGATATTTGAATTTTGCCTCCTGGGGTTCATCTGACAAAACAGAAGTCATGTTCCCATTTCCCAGCAGGCAGCACTGAGCAGCGTTTAGAACGAACGGTCCAGGGCCCTGGGGTTCTGAGGAGCACACACCCCACACCCCAGCGGAGATTTGAGCTTCTGTCCTTTCCAACTGGAACCTGCACAGTGGTGCACGCTGTGGGTGGCACGCCGCCCTGCTGGTGGGGCTCAGAACTGCAGCCTTCAGACCCAGAAAACAGCATGCTGACCTGAGCAGGAGGCAGAGTCCCAGAGGGAATTGGGGAGCTGAAGGAGTTTCGCACCAGGGGAGCCAGCAGCCAGGAGGAGATCTGGAATTCTTGGGAAGCACAGCCAGGGAGAAGCACACACTGAGCAGAGCAATGAGGCCCCTCGCTGTCCTGCACCCAGGAGCCGCTGTGACGGCCAGCCCGCCCTTCCCGTTGAGGCTCTGTTTGAATCCTGGGGTTCAGGGTGTCTGCCTCTGTCCCCAAGGGGCCAGCAGTGCCCCTCTCCAGGGTGACTACTGAAAACACCCCGGGCGTGTCCAGAGGCCTTTCACTGGGTGGACAGTGGCTGAGGCTGAGGCCAGGCGGGGCTAGAGCCGCACCAGCTGTGAGCGGAGCCCGTGGGTGGAGGGAGGAGCTGGAGAGAGAGACAGAGGGGGAGAGTGTTGGAGGGGCCTGCGCCCTGGGGCGACTTCCTGCTTTCCCTGGGCTTGGTTGGGTCCCTGCAGCGCAGATGTGCCTGGGATTCTCCCGCCAAACTCTGTGCGGGTGCACGGCCTGTCTACCCTCCAACTGGACTGCTTCCTGGCTCACCACTGCGTCATGGGGGTGCACCCAACAGGCTCCCTTCCTCTGGTCCCCACTCCTAAGGGCGTTAGGGGGCGATGGCAGGGACTGTGGGCAGACTGGAGGGGAGACACCGACGTGTCCCTATCCTTCTCTGGCAGTGTTCCTCATGACACCTGCAGCTGGGCAGGGTCTTTTCTGTGGCTCTGGCTGCGGCCAGGCGGCCCCCAGCCCCTGTGACTGGCTCTGGCCTCAGAAAGCTCTGTGCGCCCCACCCCACCATTGTCCCTCCCCTCAGAGTCTCATACAAAGAATCTCACTTTCCATCTTTGGTTTCTTAGCTCTTGTGCCCCATGACCCCCAGTCCTGTGTTCAAGCCCCAGTAAGGGTTCAGTCTCAAACCCTTTCTGTTTTCCTATCCAGATCTTGACAAAACAGCCTCCCTCTGCCCCGGGCACGTTCAAGGTCACGTTCTGCCTCTGTAGTCAAGACTTCTGATCAAAAGAAGCAAGGAGAAGCACTTGGATGGAGGTCCCGGGACGCAGGCCCATCTCCACCCGACCGGGGCCCCTCCCCTCTCCGACCCTGAGTTTGCGGGCCTCTGCCCGACTCCCCCGCTGGGCGCCGTGTGGGGCGAGCGGGCGGGCGCTGCGTGTCTGGCTCCTCCGCTGCAGCACGAGCAGCACCAGAGCAGGGGTCTCGTCTCTGTTGGCTGCACTGAAACCTCAGCACCCAGAGCAGTCTGGGCTCACAGTCAGTGCTTCAGCACACAGTAGGCACTTCACAGACACCTGTCGAACGAATATGTAAGAATGCGATGAAACCAGTGAGTGGGTTTCCACCAGCATTCTTTTTTTAAATTATAAAAAAATGTCAGCGACGGTCGATGCTCAGTGCTGTATGAGTTTTAGGTGCACATTGTGTTGATCAGACATTTGCACGCCTTACACGGTGACCCCCGGAGTCTAATCCCCAGCCAGCAGCATGTGCAGGATTTCTCCTTAATGAGAGGAACGGGATGAAAACCCTCGGGTGCCCGTCGCACGGCAGGTCCCCAAGTATCGTGCACTGCCTTGCCTAGTCCGACACGTTCCTCGTGGATCTTTACAAAAAGTTTAAAACCCAGTGAGCAAGACCCCCGCCGGCTTTTCACAGAGAAGGAGGAGCTGGGTGTGGAACTCTGACGGTGTCGTTGCATGTCCGTGAGTGCAGGGCATCCCCCCAAAATCCAGGCCTCAGCCCCGGTCTGGCTTCAGCGTCCCCCTCTCCCCGGCGTAAACCCCACGGTCCCGCCGTTCTGAACAACAGATTCCCAGGAGCGCCCTGCCAAACTGTTGCTTGTTCACAAGCTTAGCCATGTATTAAAACAAGAAAACAAAAGCAACTTTGGGTGATGAGTTAGGAAAGTCACAGGGAAAGTGGGTTTCATTTTTTTCTTTAGTGCAAAAGAGCATTTCCTCGTCCGTCCGCTTCTGCATGTCGGGCATGCCACCCATGGGTGGGG
>PVKM010045837.1:0-11861 GCA_004027735.1 Carollia perspicillata
AAAAATACTTTTTAAAAAAGCCTGCTCCTTTACACTTTCCAGGGCTACGTTTCTGTCCAAGCTGGCTTCTTGCTTTAAACAATCCACACGTTTTGTTGACCATTTCCTATGTGCCAGGAGCTCTGGTGGTGATGACTTGCAGATATGGTAACCTTCTTAAAGGCAGAAACCATCTAGTTTACAACAAAGGGCATAAATATAGAAATAATATGCAAGGCAGCATGCAAGTGATTTTTAATAATGAGTGAAGGCTTTGTACTTCTTAGAAACTTTGGAAGTTTTCAGCTGAAAGAACTTCTGGGAAGCAGAAAGTGTTCTGTGTGCAGCAGGGGCTTAGTACACCCGTGAGGTTTAGAAAGAGAGACTCCTTTGAAACCGGGGTCTCAGAAAAGTTCTCAGTGAGGCAGTAAGGTGTCATGGTGTTGAAAATCATGGTAATTAGGATCGTGATGGGAATGGTAAGAAGAGCTCGAATTTATTAAACACATCCTTTTGTTTAATCCTTTCAACCACCGTGGGAGTTAGGTATTTTGATTATTCCTATTTTAGAGATGAGAAGAACTGATGCCAGGCCAGTTCAGGGTCCAAGAGTGACTGCAGTCCGCCAGCTGTAGGGGACAGGAACGCACCTGCACCTGTAGGTGAGAAAGCGGAGTCTCTGATTTGTTGAAACCATGGGAAAACACACACCGTGGGTAACTGTGGGGTGTCTCAGCAAGAGGGTGTTGGAACTGTTGTAGGGTTTGGAATTTATATGGCTAACTTGGGGGGGTGTCAGAGAAAGAGGAAGTTCTCCCTTGATTGAGCAACTCTATGATCAATGAATAAATCTTGTCTAGAAGCAGGCAGACCAGAAAGGATAACGTGATAATTGCTAAAGTGGTAGCGGTCAGTTGTTTAGCCCAGTGTTTGCTGTTTTGTGTGTCTCTGAGATTGTTTGTGACCAAGAGGAGAACAACCTGATTTTTCTGTAAGCATCAGATTACTGATTTGAGATTCAGGAATTCTAGATGACCAATCCATAGATTATAGATTACTGTAAACTGTGAGTTCCTGGATGTTGGAGCTGCCAGTTTTCATCCTAGTTTTTCAGCGGGTCTGGCTGGGGCTGAGCCAGTCGAATTGCCTTTCCTCATCTGCACAGCAGACCTGTAGTGAGGGTTCATTGTCATGCTCACTAAGGACCTGGCACTCAGCGCATGAAAGGCTCTCTACCACTGAGTTATTCGTGGACGAGGGTGACCAGAGATGGCTGGAGGATGGACGATGGGATTTCTCACCCCTCGGGAGATGGGGAAGGGTTTCTGGTTGCAGAATGACAGGCAGGAGGAGAAGCAGGACTATATGGAGAAAATATTATTTCCCCCCAAATTCCTGTGAATTGGCTTGATTCACATTTTAACCTCTTTTCGAGCTTAGAAGCTATGTTCAATCAGTCTTTTTTCTTTCTTTCTTTTTTTATTTCAGAGAAAAATCAACTATCCTCATGATTTCTCCAGAAATACCCTCTTTCTTATTTGCTTATAGAGAAGAGATTTTTAGTCTGTCAGCCCTTGGAGACAAACTGTTTTTCAAGAAAAGGTGTACTCTTTTTCTTTCCATGGGAGATATTGGTGAAATAAAGCTGAGCTCATCACCCAATCTTTTCCTTTTCAATAGTTACAGACAACATTTATTCCTAAGGATCATGGAAAGCCCTGATGCAGCAAAACTCTTGGCTACATAATTAATTTCCAGCGTATCCGCTGATAAGTGAAGCACAGCTACAGTTGCAAGGAAATAATTCTTTCCAACCTGAAGATAGGGAGGAGGAAGAATAGCTGTTCAGTTTTAAAGTGGTTCTTACTTGTTTTTAGTGAGTAAATCCAATAAACAGCACTGTTGGATGATTCGTTTGGACATTTCTAGTTAAGGGCGAGTCCATGGTACTAAACACCCCCAAGTGATGCTCCGGTAGGTGGGGAAGGGTGTACTTCCGCTGCCCGAAAGTGGACACATTTCATCAGAGCTGCTATTACTGCATCAGGGAAAATAGGGCATAT
Organism: Carollia perspicillata; assembly: GCA_004027735.1. Taxonomy (NCBI): domain Eukaryota; kingdom Metazoa; phylum Chordata; class Mammalia; order Chiroptera; family Phyllostomidae; genus Carollia; species Carollia perspicillata. The sequence goes on from PVKM010045837.1 coordinate 2,043, forward strand.
TGCCATTTTAGAGGCAATTGCTGTTCTTACAAATAATATTAAAGGAAATGACAGTGTTTAGCAATATCAGCAAAATGAGAACTGCAAAAAAAAATTGCAGTATGCCTTCTGATGACAAATTTTTCCTTTCTAAAGGGAGAAGATGAACTCTAAACATAAAAATACCTTTACAGCAGAAAAGAAAACCCTGGATAGACAAATTCCAGTGTTCCCTGAGTACTGATTTTTCACTCGTAAGATGATATCTAGACTAATTCAGGTAAGAAAAAGAAGGAGAAAAGGGGGCTTTTCTGGAGGTTTTAGGTTTCCTTGCACCATGGGACTCAGGAGCCCTTTAACAATGATTTGTGTCTTTCAGATAGACCAATTTGGCAAAGGAACTTGCCCATGGTTAGATTTGTCTTCCAAGAAATGGTGATAATAGGCTTCTTATCATGTTCTTGCTTTCATAAAGGGAATTTGAGATTTGGGGTCTGATCATCTCCAGAAAAGTTTTCTTTTGTTCATTTATAGTTGCATCCAGCACTTTCTAAATCTTCAAAAATTCATATACCTTTTATACCATATAAGCTCAATGATTTATATTACAGCTGTGGAAATTAAAATCCAAAGAGATAACCAAATTAGCCAGGATTGACCACAAAGTATCTGTGTCAGATGTTAAGATTCAATGCCTCTGGCTTGCCATTTTTCACTCCATTTACATGTCATATTTATTAATGTTTAATTCCATTGTACATTTTAAATTAGTTTAACTATGATTTATAGTTAAAACCCGGAATCAATCTAATGACTACAGAGTTACTTGAAACTTGATTTTCTTGGTTACATTGAAAAAAAAAATAGGAGTCACTGTGCTAGACAGGCCCTAAGCAGGGGGCACAATGTGCCATTAAGTGGGTTTGCAGTCAGGTAGGGCTGAACAAATACACCTGAGCAGCTTCGTTAGTTGGTCCCTTTTTGGTTCCAAGTGACAGTAACTTAGCTCTGTCACAACTGCCCTGTGTCCCTGTGGGAGCTGCAGAATGCAGTAAAGCTTCAAGGATCACTGGAGCTTCGGCCCCAACTATGCTGCTGGGAGCCATGGAGGGCCCTGGGCCCTGGAGTCAGGCAGCAGCCTCGGGTTCAGGTCCTGGATCGGCACTGTGAGCTATACGTGTGAGCTCAGCTTGGCTGAGAAATGTCCCGTGTTCATTTCCTTCTGCAAAATGGAGGTCACAGTTATGTCCTCATATGGTGGGCATTTGATGAGATAAAATAGCACTCTGGAGTTAAAGAACAGACAGGGCTGGAGATCTGGGAAGGTCAAGGGAGGCATGCATGCCCAGTCTTCTTTCTGCACTGTGAAAGCGGCAGTATTGGGAATGGAGGACACAACTCAAGGTCACACCTCCCATGTACTCTTTTTTTTTGGTCTTTGTTACAGCATCTCAGCCACGTGGTTTTATTGTGATGTTGTAGGGGGAATGATTCCTTAACCTGGAGGATGTTTGCTTCTAGCAAACAGTAGGAGAGGTGGAAAATTTCATTTCAATAGGAGAGGTGGAATGCACTAGCTCTAATACAAGGGCAAACACACACACACACACACACACACACACACACACACACACACACACTGTTTTTACTTGGGCATTTGTAATCATCATGGCACATAGAACCCAGCAGTATTTTAAGAGAAGAATCACCATGACAAAGTAAGGTTCATTGTAGGACTTTATTAATTATTTAATACTAGGAAATCAATATATTTAATTTATTAACAGCAAAGGAATAAAACCAGTGTAACTGACAGATGCTGAAAATGCATTTGATAAAAATTAACTTGCATTCCTGATAGAAAAACTCTAATTAAAGCATTGGTAAATAGATAAACTTATAACTTTAAACGTGTATTTATAACCCATGGCTAGCCTCAAGCTTGGTGGTAAAACTCCCATTGAAGTCAGAACCGTACAATGAATGTCCATGGTTGTAACTACGATCTGGTAGTGTTTTCTTCCTGGCATGCCAATCCTACTAGAAAAAGAAACACAGTGAGTAGAGGAGACAATACGATTTACAGACTGTGAAATACTATGAAGCAATAAAAAGACAGTAGGGTTCTCCATATACTGACTCAAAAGATGTCTATTCCATATTGGGGGGAAAGGTAGGAGATGAACAATAAGTGGAATATGATGTTGTGTTTTTGAAAAGGAGAGTACGAGGGGAGACCCCTTAAAACCCTGGAATTTCTTTAGTAAAATTGTGTATTCATTTTTACATGTTAAACTTCAGTCACCTTCAAAGTGCTCTCCATTTGATGCAGCGCACCTATTGCGATGTTTTTCCCACTATTCAAAACAGTTTTTGAGCTTGTTGATTTTGATGTGTTTTAGTGCTTGTGCTGTTTTTTTGTTTCATCTCTTCCACATGGGTAAAACATTTCCCTTTGGGGACTTTTTTCACTGGGGAAACAGCAAAAGTCTTTTGGGATGAGATCAGGTGAATAAAGAGGGTGTGGCATGGGAGTCATGCCATTTTTGATTAAAAACTGCTGAACACTTAGCATTGTGTGGGTGGGTGTGCTGGTAAGTCACCCATCATGAAATGGGCAAACATGTTAAAAGAGTCTTAAAAATATTCACTGAAGCTGAACAGCAGCCTCTCACAACAATGCCAGCTGGTACACTGATACAGATGGGCTCCTAGAACATTCACCTGTGAGGGAAGCTTGTAGTGCCAGGGACCCGCCCTCCAGAAGACAATTCTGGTTTATTTTGCACCCCCCCCATATGTGAGTATGTGTAGGGAGGTGAAATGCATAGGAAAAACTCATGAATTTTAGTTATCAAAGTAATAGTAACTTTTTTTGCTTTTGGCTTATAGGACAATCTCATTTCTTCTTTGTGCCTTTTAGGAATTGCTTGACTTTTTTTAAAAAAGTAAATGTCAAAGGTTAAAGGCAGTTTGATTTCAAATCCTGTTCTCTTAATCACTCCTCTATTACTTTTATTATTAGAAAGAAAATGCTGCTGCTATTTCCAAAACACAAACATATGTTTTTAAATATATATATACATACACATATCTGTTATATATAAGATACATGGGTATAATATGTATTTATACATAAAAATAGTATGTACATTTATGTAGGTAAAAAGGAAATTGTGTAAGTATAAACACAAGTATATACCTGTGTATAAATATACAAATATGAAATATTTCAAATTATAACATAATAGCATGCCTAGCACATGGTGAACAAATATATTTATTGACCCTTGTGAACCCTCCCTACCTGGAATGTAAGTAGGGACTCTGCTTATTTAGTTTCATTTGCCCTTGCAGCAAGCAGGTGTCCTTCACAGAGCATTAATATTGAACAGAAATACTTTATGCATGCTAATATAATAGACAATAGAAAAGTGAATGGCCCTGCACGAGCCGCAGGGCACTCTCCTGCGGTGCTGCCGTGGCCCTCCTCCGTGTTGAGCAGCACACTGGCCTGCAGCCTCTGTGTAGATGAAGATACCCGCGCTGGTGGGGTTGGAAGGGCCGTGGGCTCAGGGCCTGGCATTGGGTAGGAGAAGCCTTGAGAGCAGCTGCGTTTCAGGTGTGGAAGGATTTGAATTTCCTCTTCTCAGAAATCTGGCCTCTGTGCTCAGGGCTGCGAGGAGGAGGGTGAGGAGGGAGGCTGTGAGGTGGGTGACTGCCACTTAGGTGATCCCGATGGCACCCACAGCCAGAAGGCCTTTGCTGTGTCATCTGGAAGATGCCACAGTTCACTTTTGTTCAGCTAGAACACAGCCTCTGTGTCTCTCCACTGGCTGGTGTCTGAGCTCGAGGACAGGAATGGGCCCACGCTGAGGTGAGCACTGGCCATAGAAGGAACTAGATGCCCCTGTGAACGGCACCTCCCATGTGGTGCCAGGAAAGATGTGGCCAAGCCCCCATGCATCAAGTGAGAGGTGGCACTATGAGCATGCCCCCTGCAGCCACGAGGGTGTCCATGTGGTGCTGCTGCTACTCAGGAGCCTGTGCAGAGTTCGTGCCGCATGAGTGGCTGTCACTGGAATGGGCATCATAGTAGTATGGTGTCAGTGTAGTGTGGTGGGGTTCCTAGAGCTTCTCCCTCCCCTTCCCACTACACCCACCACTCACTTACTATCCCCCATCTCTTCTTAGGACTCAGTGTGTTGTCCTGCGCTGGTTACAGGGACCAGATGACTCTCTCTTGTTAGCTTTTAGATGCCCAACTCTTCCTTTATAGCTTAACCTTGCCTTCTATTGGATCTAGGCTTTGGCCTCTTCCCTTCCTCAAATCTATTCACCTCATCTCCTACTCTCACCTCCTTGACGTTTTCCTGATTCAGGTCTCTAGCTTTGTGTGGAAGAACTCAGTGAGTGAGGATAAAAGCTTCTTTTTTGGGAGGGGAAGTTGTGGGGGTGGGAAGGGAGGGAGAGAAACCTCAATGTGAGAGAGAAACAGCAATTGGTTGCCTCTTGCACCACATTCCTGACTGGGGACGGGACCCGCAACCCAGGTATGTGCCCTGACCAGGAATCAAACCCATGGCCTTTCAGTTCATGGGATGATGCTCAACTAACTGAGCCACCCTGGCCAGGGCAGGACAAAGGCTTCCTCCTTAGTCACAGCACACTGAGAAGAAGTCAGAGTGTTCCCTCCCCTCCCCACCCCTGGGTATTCTCATACATTGCCCTGAGCTCTGGATTAACTTGAGGTACTAATTGGCAATGGAGGAATTTCAGGCAGGCTGCTGAGGCAGATGGATGGATGGGCAGTTTTTATTAGCATTTTTCTAATCAATGCGATAAGTGACCCGAATGTGCATTTTACCATATGGAGGACACACGCAAATCGTATTTGTGCCTTCAAGGAGGTAATGACTCATTTAGGGACATAGATCACAAATGTGGATTAAAAATATAGTAACACAGGATTTTTAAAAAATGCTATAAGCATAAGGTATGGCACAAGGCACGCTTAGCCGGTCAGGGCAAAAGATGGACCAGAAATGGTGCCCTTTGAGCATCTGTTGTGTGCCTGATGCTATAACAAGCACTTTTATATATTCCGTTTTCTCTAACCCTTTCCAAACTCTTTAAGTTAGGTTTTATTATTTTTATTATGAAGATGAGAAAAGTGAGGTTCAGACATGTGAAGTAAATTGTGTTGAAAGTCACCCAGATTGGAAGCTCCTGGGTCTCTAGGAAGGATGAGGGGACGAGCTTGACCTGTCCATTTTTGAGAGACAAGACCAGGGAACAGAGGTATGTTCTGAGCCCATATACATCGGAACTACCTGAAGGTTTTGCTAAATATACAGATTTCTGGGCCCTCATCAAAATTTGAGAGTGGGGTGGCAAGTTTGAATTTTTGAAAAACTTAAAAAATAGAATAGAGGATAAAGAATAACATGACAATATCCTTCCTATAGCTTATTTGGGATGCTCAACTTCTAATTTTTTATTACTAGGGAATAAGAAACATGACTGATTTTTGTATATTGGTCTTGTGTCTTACAACCTTACCAAACTCATGTACTGTATTTAGTAGCCTTCTTATAGCTCCTTTGGAATTTTCTTGTTATTTGTGAGTAAAGGAAGTTTTCCTTCCTTCCTTCCTCCTGCCCTCCCTCCCTCCCTCTTTTCCATCTTTCCTTCCTTCATTTCTATCTTTTTAGCCTATATTCCTTTATACCTTTTATTTCCTTTTCTTGCCTTAATGCACTGGCTAGGATATTCAGCATGATGTTGAATAGGTGTTACGAGAGTAGATATCCTTGGCTTTTTCTGATCTTAGGAGGAAATAATAATAATAATTATTATTTTTTTAATATTTTATTTATTTATTTTTAGAGAGAGGGAAAGGGAAGGAGAAAGAGTGGGAGAGAAACATCCATGTGTGGTTGCCTCTCATGAGTCCCCTACTGGAGACCTGGCCTGCAACCCAGGCATGTGCCCTGACTGGAAATCGAACCGGTGACTCTTTGCTTCACAGGCCCATGCTCAATCCACTGAGCTACACCAGCCAGGGCTAATTATTATTATTATTACTATTAAGTAAAATAATTAGTAAAAATACTATTAGTAAAATATTAATTTTACTAAAATTACTATTTTTTACTATTTTACTATTTATAAAAACTATAGTTTTTTTGGTAAATATTCTTTATTGAATTAAAGAAGTTTCCTATTACTACTAGTTTGCCAAAGGTTAGTACCATGAGTACATTTAAAATTTTTTCAGATGTTTTTCTCTGTATCTTTTGAGATGGTCAAATTTATTTTTTCTTTTTTACACAGTTAGCATGTTGAAATACATTGATCGATTTATGAAAGTTCAACCAAGTTTGCATTCTCAGGATAAAGCTTACTTGGCCTTGATGTTTTATTATTTTTTATAAAGCAGTAGACTTGATTGACTAATAGATAAAAAAAATTTCATCTATGTTCACAGGAATGTTGTTTTGTAGTTTTATTTTCTTAAAATGTCTCTATCTGAGAGTTATGATAAATTCTGATGGTAAAATGATAAAATTTTGTGATAACTGCTTTATGGTTTTTTTCCAATAAAAACAAACTTGTTAAATATTTATCAGTAACCTTCCTTGTACTCTGGGTTTTAGTTGGTTTTGGCCAACAGGGTATCTTGACAGAAATGGGAGGACAAGGGGAACATGAGGTCAGGCATTTACTCACCTGCTTCCTTCCCTGACAAGTCTCTACCTAGACCACAACCCCTGTAAGGCAGGCCTTTCCTTATAGCTCTGTCTCTGGGTTCTAGAAACTGTTCCCTCACCTTCTCCTTTCATGCCTGGGGTGAAAAACAGTTCCCCGCCCTTGTGAGCCCTGTTACCGCATCTTTTGCTCTTCCTTTAGCCAGGTGGACACCCTTGTAAATCCCTCCTTAAAAAAAACTCAGTAGCCCTATTTGTGTGATCCAACTCCCACTAGGACCCTTTCACCAGCTTTCAGTCTTTATATTCTATTGTTTGGACTTGCAGATGTCTTTGGTTTTCATTAAAATTGTTTCTGTTTCTCGTTTCCTTTGGCTTTGGAGATTTTCTTAAGAAGGGGCAGAAAGTACTTTAGTTGGAGAGAAGCTTTTCAGATCATATATTAACTGTTATTCTTCAACACTGGAGTGTAAAAAATATTGTCAATATTTGGTTTAAAGATGGCAGAGTCACCTAATTCCTGACCCATCTCTTTCCCATACTTGAGGCAGAATAATTCCTTGCCTCTTCGGTGTTCCCAGATAACCTTGGACAGGGCTACTGGAAGTGCTCCAATGTGTCTTCAAGGCAACAGCCATGCCTCCTTTGCCTTTGTGTCCCAGACAATAGCGCAGAAATGGGAAATAGAGCCATTTCCCTAGTCAGAAAGGCCCTTTCTCAAAGGGTGGCTAACAGTGTAAGGAGATTAAGGTGGGCAATGCTGTACATTCGAGTGTGGGACTCTGTGTGTGTGCATATCTCATCTCTGAGCCTCTTTCATAGGCCTTTCAGATTCTGCACCCAAGTCTCAGAGAACTGAGGCCTTGAAACTCTTCCGGGGACCTGTGGGCTCTCACCGTGACTGATGTCCGTGGAGTGTATAAGGCCAACTACTCCTCCAATTAGGAAACCATAGAGCACAGAGGACTAACCCACAAGGGTTGGTAGTGTGTAGCTATTTAAGAAATATGATTATCATATTCTTTCATGAACTTAGATCGGCATGTAATAACAAAAACTGGTTGCAGTCTTGTTTTTAAATCTTCGATTTTGCTTTTCTTCCCCTTACTTTCTTTTTTTAAATTATATTTTATTGATTATGCTATTACTGTTGTCCCATTTCTCCCCCTTCATTCCCCTCCACCCTGCACACCCTCTCCCACCCACATTCCCCCCCTTTAGTTCATATCCATGTGTCATTGGTTCTTTAGCTTCTACATTTCCCATACTATTCTTGCCCTCCCCCTATTTTCTACCTACCATCTATGCTACTTATTCTCTGTACCTTTTCCCCCTCTCTCCTCCTCCCACTCTTCTGTTTTTTTTAAAATATTTTTAAATTTATTTTTAGAGAGAGGGGAAGGGAAGGGGAAAGAGTGGGAGAGAAACACAAATGTGTGGTTGCCTCTCATGTGTCCCCTACTGGGGACCTGGCCTGCAACCCAGGCATGAGCCCTGACTGGGAATCAAACCAGTGACCTTTTGCTTCACAGGCCTGTGCTCAATCCACTGAGCCACACCAGCCAGGGCTCCACTCCCCTGTTGATAACCCTTCATGTGATCTCCATTTCTGTGGTTCTGTTCCTGTTTTGGTTGTTTTCTTAGTTTGTTTCTGTCTTTGTTTCAGGTGTGGTTGTTAATAATTGTGAGTTTGCTGTCATTTTACTATACCTGTTTTTTATCTTCTTTTTCTTAGATAAGTCCCTTTAACATTTCATATAATAAGGGCTTGGTGATGATGAACTCCTTTAACTTGACCTTATCTGAAAAGCACTTTATCTGCCTTTCCATTCTAAATGAAAGTTTTGCTGGATAGAGCAGTCTTGGATATAGGTCTTTGCCTTTCATGACTTGGAATACTTCTTTCCAGCCCCTTCTTGCCTGCAGAGTCTGTTTTGAGAAATCAGCTGTCAGTTTGATGGGAACTCCTTGGTAGGTTACTGTCTCTTTATCTCTTGCTGCTTCTAGAATTCTCTCCTTCATTTTAATGTTGGCTAATGTAATTATGATGTGCCTTGGTGTGTTCCTCCTTGGGTCCAACTTCTTTGGGACTCTCTGAGCTTCTGGAACTTCCTAGAAGTCTATTTCCTTTGCCAGATTGGGGAAGTTCTCCTTTAGTATTTGTTCAAGTAAGTTTTCCACTTGTTTATCTTCCTGTTCCCCTTCTGGTACCCCTATTGTGCAGATGTTGGAATGTTTGAAGATGTCCTGGAGGTTCCTAACCTCTCCTCATTTTTTGAATGCCTGTTTCTTCATTCTTTTCTGTTTGGTTGTTTCTTTCTTCCTTCTGGTCCACTCCATTGATTTGAGTCCCAGTTTTCTTCCCATTGCTATTGGTTCTCTGCATTTTCCTTCATTTCACTTAGTATAACCTTCATTTGTTCTCTAATTTGTGACCAAAATCAACCAATTCTGTGAGTTTTCTGACCACCAGTGCTTTAAATTGTGCATCTGATAAGTTGGCTATCTCTTGGTTGTTTAGTGTGTTAGCTCTGGAGCTTTGATCTATTGTTTTGCTTGAGCCATTGTTTTTGGCTCATGGCACCTGTTATGATGAGGGGCGGAGCCTTAGGTGTTGACCAGGGTGGGGCAACCCAGTGGCTGGGTTGTGATGCTGTATGTGGGGGCGGGGTCTGAGAGGGATCAGTGGTGCACTTTCCACTCTCTGTCGGATCCCAGACCCCTCCACCTATTCCCCCAAGCAAACTGGGTGGGTCTCCCGGTAGGCGGATTTGTGTACAATCTAGGACCCTGTGGGTCTCTCCAACGAACTCTCCTGCGAGGCTGGGAATCACTCCCAGCACTGCAACCCCCACAGGTGTTTTCAGGCTTCATTTCCTGGTGCTGGGGCCCTGGGTTGCGTGGTCTGTTTTGCTCCCCAGTTATCTGCGCGTGAACGTGGGACCTCCGGGTCAGCTGCCTTGCGTGCCCTGCCCCGCTTCACAATCGCCAGCCGCCGCCTGTGCACCTGAGGTGCCTTTTGCGCCCGGTGCCTCTGCTTTTTGTGCCGCGACCCGTCTATGCTCGGCTGCCCGACTCTGCCCTGCTTACAGGTCTGGATGGATGTGTCTATTTTCTCTCCTTGGTTGTC
>PVKM010045838.1:0-11898 GCA_004027735.1 Carollia perspicillata
TGGGAGTGAGAGCATGAGCTGCTGTTATCATTTCCTTGCATTTTGACTGGATTTTGCAGGAATGCACAGAAGGCAGACATTGCACTGTATCAGAAATTCTCTCAATAATAATATTTTTTTCACAGACACCAGAGACTTTTGAATGCATGAAAAATCTTCAGATGTTGAATGAAATTGGGAAGAAGCTACGTGAGCAGTGTTACCCCAATGTGGAGGGATTTATAAGGGACATGCGCTTCATCTTTCAGAATCACAGGGCATTTAATAAGGTAAGCGTTTCTCCTGCTTCTACTTATTTTCTTCCTCCCTTTAGTCACTCTGCTCTCATTTTTTGGTGTACAAAATTTTACAGTTTATCTCACCCTATAACAAGCCCATAGAAACAAGATTTCTAAAAGTGAGTGACTTTTAAAACTCAAGATATAGCATAGCAGTGAGTCCCCAGGTGTCCCTGCAAAATTTCAGACCCCTGAGAACTCATTCCTCTCGTCAAAGGCAAGAGGTGCCCACTGAAAACAGTGAGTCCTCTCTACTCCAAATAAAGTGAGAAGAGAATTGTGTCCTAAAGTCATATTGTACTTATTTGTGCTTATTAAAGTCATATTATGCTTCTTATCATCTCCCAAATATTATTAATCCAACTTCTCAGAAATTTCAGACTCCAGGTTCCTTGGTATGCAAATCAACCATATAGTTAACAGGAATCACCAGAGAGAAATACAAGCGACAATTTGAAAAAAATATCACTGATTGTACTCAGACATCTGTAATATTTTATTGTTACAAAGACTTGACATTACTTTTCTAATTATCACTAGAGTAAAGTAAAGAATCCATACTAAATGAGTAAGAGTCTCCGAGTATGATAATGGTTTTCCATGTTTGCCTAGTTAATAGTAAATAATTGTGCACTTAGGACACAAAAATTACTCTTAGCCACATGAGTTTTTAATCTTAACCTAATTAATGTAATTTAAGTGTTTTAGGCAAGGGTTGTGATCATTCCAAATCACAAAGTGTCTAATGACAATGATAATAAGTGTCATTATTTTTGTTATTTTTTTTCAGTGCAAAGATTTGTTTCTACTGGGAATTACACTGGAGAAGACATTTGAGAAGAATTTTGCAGAAGTGTTTGCTATTCAGAAAATAAAACAAGAACACAGAGACAACAAAATTAAAAGAGAAAACAGTGCATATGCAAAATTAGGAGTTTGGCAACAAAAAGGAAACTATTCAAAGGACAAACAGACATCTTAGAGCTAAAGAAGAGAATGACTGCATTTAAGAATTTAATAGAGAGCTTCAAAAGCAAGCTCAGTTAAGCTTCAGAAAGAATAAGTGAGCTAGAAGATAGGTTATTTGAAATTATCCAGTCAAAGGAGCAAAGGAAGATTGCACACAGGACTTAAGAGACATTATCAAGGGAACATATAAAAAAAGGAAGGAACAAAAAGTCTATTTAAAACAACAATGATTGAGAAGTTCTAAATTTGGGGAGAGATACAGAAAGCCATATTCTTATATATATATATATTCTTATATATATATATTCTTATACATATACATACATATATATATATATATATGTATATATATATATATATATATATATAAACACAGTATAACAGAATGTATTACAATGTGAAAATGTATTACATTTGAAAAATGCCTAAGAGGCAAACTGACCTAAGATGACTATTTTTTCTTATCTGAAAGGTTTAGTAATTAGAATGCATATTCTTTCAGCCCAAAGGCTCAATAGGTTCAACTTTAAAATGGATGCACTAACACCCCTTATAGCTAAATTGTCAACATTTAAAGACAAAGAGAGAGTTTTGAAAGCAGCAAAAGAAAAGTGATTTGTCAAATACAATGGATACTTTACAAGTTAAGAGAGAGTGAATGATATTGGGAAATATTGAAAGCAAAGAACTGTTAATGAAGAATAGTACTGAGCAAAGCTGTCCTATAGAATTATAGGAGAAATAGACCTATACAAGCAAATTGATGCTGAGGGCATTAATCACCAGTAGAATGGCCTGGTAGCTCAGTCCGATTGAACATAGTCCCAATACATCATCGTTGCATGTTCGATACCCAGTCAGGGCACACATCAGAATCGACCGATGCTTACATACATAAATGGAACAACAATCTATTACTTTCTTGCTCCTTTCTTCTCTCACTCTCTAAATTCAGTAAATAAAAAAATAAAGAAATAAAAATTATATTTAAGAGAAGAAGAAATGCTTCTTCTCTTAAATGGGCATTCTTCAGGCTAAAATAAAAAGAATGTAATTAATGCTGCACATTTTTAAAAAATGACCTGAACTGTCCACTGTACACAGTTGGCTGCTCTTTTTTCCTTTGTTACATGCACAGGGGATTTAGAGCAGGAAAGAGGTAGAGAGAAGGCTGTGACCCAAATCTCTTTGAAAGGTTTGGCTGCATAATAAGCTCTTGAAGCAAAAACCAGATTCAACAACCATAACTCAACCTCTTTCTTTAATACAGATAAAAACAATCTTAACCTTTCAGCTACAACTTATATGTCTCATATGTGTAGATGGTTTTAATATGAACTGCAACTGAGATTCTAGAATAAATTCCATTTTTTTCTCCAGGCTTGTTATTTACTCTGTAATATTGTTTATCAACAAGCCCACTCTAAGGAGGCATGTTTGTTCTCCCATGAGCACAGAAGTGCCAAGTATATCTAGCCTGGTTTGTGTACCTCCAAAAAAAGGCGTGCCTCTGATGCTCTGCACAGCAGCATCTCTCCTGCTTGGTGGGCAGGGGATTCAGTGTACTAGACCCACTGGCATCTCCAGGAGCCAGAACAAGGCTGGACCTGGGAGTGCAGAGTTCTTTTTTGTTTACAAGTAGGGGCGAGAGTTCTGCTTCTGATTAATATATGTGAGTTCCTACCCAACCTGTTGCTTGCAAAAAAACATCTAGAAGCTCTGGACAATATACAGAGCACAACTATCTGAGACCCCAGAAAGTGAAAGAACATGAGTTACTGGAGGTAAATTGAACCTGACATGCAGGTAGCACAAGATGTTTCTTGTGTACTATCGCCTGACTCAGAGCAGCCACAGGCTTGTGTGAGTGACCTAAACTTTGGTAGAAAGGTCCTTTTTTTTTTCTGACCAGCAGAGCTGGGAAAGAAACCAGGGCAACTATGAAACTCCAGAAGGAAGAAAGTCACAGAGAAAAACTTCAAATTCTGGTTGTAAACTCTCCCCAGGTATCCTGACATAGTTTTAAAACAACTAACAGAAAGTTAGACAGATGAACATCAAAATACCAGCTTTCTTGTTGCTAAAAACTGGATCAAGGCACGTGGTTATGTGTGTGCCAAAAAAGAATCCCTAAATCTGAACCCTAGAATTGGATTTACACATGGCCTCAGACTGCTCCAACTACACATACACGCAAACCCCACAGAGCCCTGTCCTTGTGCACTTAAGCTCAGAGGAGCACACAGCCCTGGCCTCTCCAGTGGGATGAACCAAGGGAGAACCAACAGAGACCAGATCACCCTTCACAAAACTCCCAGCTTGAGAGTCTCCCCAGAAAGAAGAGAGGGCAGGGGGACCAGGAGTCCTGCTGGTTGATGGGCCACCTAGAAGGGGATATTGGTATAGGGCCTGAGTGTTCCCACTTAGGTCCAGGTGCCCTTTCCTCTTCATTCCTGCATCCACAGAGGTGCCTCAGGTCTTCATCCTCTGGCCCAGTGGCTGCTGTTTAGGAATAGTAACAAGGCATAGAAAGGGGAAATTAAAATTTAAATTGCAAGTAAGCATAATACTTGTTACTATTCTTCACTCTTACTATTTATCCTCCACACATCCTCTCAAAACCATTTTTCTTTTCATTAGTCACCTCACATTCTTTTTCCTTTTGTTATAATATTCTTATCCTCTTACCACCTTTATTAGTCTGTGTTTGTTTGAAAGAAGCTAGGTAATGAAAGACAAATACCATACGATCTCACCTATAAGTGGGACCTGATTGACAAAACAAAGAAGCAAGCAAGATATAACCGGATACATTGAAATAGAGAACAAACTAACAGTAACCAGATGGAAGGGGAGGGAGATAACACAGGGAAAGGAGAAGGGTCATGAGGGAACATGTATAAGGACCCATGGGCAAAGTCAAAGGGAGGTAGAAGTAAAGGCAGCATTGGGGGTTGCTGTGGTTGGGGAGAGTGGTGGTGGGGGGAAATGGAGGCAACTGTACTTCAACAACAACAAGAAAATAAATTAAAAATAAATGGTTGAATCATATGGTATATGAATATCTCAATGAAGCTGTTATACACTAAATATGAAATGCAAAAATCCAAACTTATGTGAAATAAATTAGGGAAATGGCCATTAAAAATAAATAAAATGAAAATAAGAAAAAATGAAGGAAAAATGGAGTAAGAGAAGGGGAGACTAAAATATGAGATTTGAAATAAAACTAAAATAGAGGCTTAGGGGAAGATGGCAGCAAGATAGGGGGGAGCAGAGTCCACTTCCCCCTGGGCAAGGGTAAAACACCTAGCTGATCTTCTGAGGAACAGAGTGAACAGCCAACGGTACCCCAACATATATGAAGATTGGAGGCCAAAAAGTGTAGAGGACATTGAAAAAAAAATCAGATGGTAAGGAGAGTGCTTCAGGACAATAAGGTCCCTGGGACCAGTGCAGGGACCAAGGCCACTGCTGCCCCAGGCCCAGTACCCGTCTGCTGCAAGATTCTTGGAAGAGAGCCAGGTCAATGTCTCCCTCCCCTGCCAAACAAGGTTTGAGAAGCACCAGGAAGGACCTGGATGCTTGAAGTCGCAGGGAGGGAGTAAGGATGAAGTGGTAAACACACAGGGGCAGTATGCACCTGACCCCACAGCCCAGAGGCACCTCACGCCCAACAGTAGTGCCCAGGATGCACCAACAGAGGAGGCGTGTGCCTGCATCCACCGTGGCAGCTGTGGCAGCCACGGCTGCAGGGTTCCACCCTGCAGGGTCAACTGGCTCTCTAAGAGGAAGGTGGAGACACCCCTGGCAGAAGAGAGCTGCAGGGTTCAGGGAGTCAGCAATCCCCAGAAAGACTTAACTCAGTGTGGGGCTGACCTCCCCTGAAAAGACTCTGAGACTCCCTGGCATCTAGGACAGCAAAGAGTGAGAAGGTCGTGTGTGAATTACCCCTAATTGGTACACCTCAAGGACAGTGCAACTGATGGGCTAAAGGAATAGGATGGGCACAGAAGGGCACTGGGGGGCTGGCAGTGGACTGAGCAACCAGGCTGGAGGCTGGGCACCTACAAAGAGTGCAGCTCAGGAAGGGAGAAAAGCAAAATCAATTCCTGCTCAGCCTGCTTGCAACCAGGAAGACCAGCAGAACTGGCTTGGCAGGTTTAAAGCCAGCAGACCCCCCCGCCCTTTTTTTAAATTACTTCTTCCTTTCCTTCTTTCTTTTTTTATTTCTTCATCTTTCTTTTATTTTGTTATAATTATTTTTTTCTTTTTTAAAATTATCCACAAGTGAGACAATAAAACCTAGAGCTATAAAAGGACCAGAGTCAGACCCAAAGAGGGGTCATCCCAACAAATGAGACAATGAGACAAATTTCACTTTGTTACTCCAGAGAAATTGCAAGTTATTGTATATTTGTATTATTATTATTTTCATTATTCCTACATCTTTTATATTATTAGTATTTTTAAATTTCTCTTCCTTCTGTTTAGTCTTCTTTGTTTCATATGTTAAATTGCATTGTTTGACTGGTTTCCCTTGTTCTCTTTTTCATAGTGTATTTTTAATTTTCTCTATTTCAATTCACTTGTGTTCCAATAGCACACTACTCTAGATCCTGTACATCCTATTCTTGTTATTCAGGTCACATAGATTCTGTCATATGACCACTGCTTCATTACTATTGTGAATAGTTGCCATTCTATACAATTGTAAATACTACACAGCACCCCTCCTGGATCTTAGCTCATTTCACTATTTCCCGAACTTTGTTACTGTGGTGGTTAACTCTATTCTCTTGCCACTACACCTATTTTCTATCCCTTGCTCTCACTTTACCTCATAATTTGACTCCCACAAGCTCACTGCTTTCGAGATCCAAGTCACAATCCTTCCCCTCAACTAGCAAGAGTCTTACCTTTTTCCCACCCTTTCTAAAAAATGGCTAGGCAGGTGAAATATCACTGCGAACACTATACATGTCCCAAGGATCTTCTATCTCTTCTCTATGGGTTGGTACTTTAAATACCATAGAATACACTCCCAGTGTCTTAAACCATTTTGCTTTCCCCCTCCAACTGATCACATAAAACAGTAAGTGGGAGCTGTGAACACCAATATATCTGCCGGAAGAGGAAATCCACCAACAGATAACAACGGAAGAAGATGAAGGAGGGAGTGGAAGCCACAATAACTTCAACCCAGGACTAATCTGGAAGTACAACTAAATGGTGGAGAAATTACCCAGAACAAACAACTGAACAAGAACAAGAGAGAAACCACAAAACCATGTACAGACAGAAGAACCAGCTTCAATACAACCTGCCCACACCTGCACATTAAAATACAAGATGTGGTGGACAGAGTGACCCCCAGTTAACCAGCTGGAGGGAAGGACCCACCAAAGAAAGACCCAACGGCATTCAAAACCTAAAGACACACAGAGAGCCAACATAAATGACAGCCCAAAACCAATGAACTCAGGGTATCAAGGAGATTGCACCACCGAATCTCACAGGTCTCCTACCATAGAAGTTCACACTAAACCCAGGGAGTCAGAACAGATCCATTTAAGAAGAAGAGACTAATAAGAAGAGTCTCACAAACAATGGGAAGACAAAGAAACAATGCCCAAATGAAAGGAAAAGAGGAATTCTCAGACAAGATGCTAAATGAAAAAGAGGCAAGCCAACTATCAGATACTGAGTTCAAAGCAATGGTTATCAGGAAGCTCAATGAGCTCAGTGAGAATTATCAAAAACTACAGGGAAACTACAATGAACTCACTGCATATTATATCAACATGTAAAAGGAAATAGAAACTATCAACAAGGGCCAAGAGGAAATGAAGAATACAATTTCTGAACTGAAGAACACAGTAGAAGGAATCAAAGGCAGGCTAGATGAAACACAGGATTGAATCAGTGAGCTGGAGGACAAGGTAGGAAAAAATACCCAGAAAGAGCAAGAAAAAGAGAAGAGGCTCAGAAAGAATGAAAAGGAGTTAAGGGAACTGCAAGACAACATGAAACATAATAATATCCATATAATAGGGATACCAGAAGGAGAAGAAGAAGAACAAGGGATAGAAAACTGTTGGGAGCCACCCTGCCTGGTTTCAGGAGCTGTAAACCCCTCATGGCTAAGGCTGAGTCAGTGACCTTTGGACCATAAGCCACTAAGGAGACAGAGCTTATCTTCCTGGCAGGAGTGCCACTTCTGCTCCTTTTTTCATAACTGGCCCCCAATGCTTGATCAGTTAGCCAATGATGGGTAAAATTCCACAAGGGGGGAATGACCTAAGACAGGCATGATCACGTGGAGGCCCCAGGGATGGACTTGGGAGCCTATGGAAAAAGGGGGTGCTGGACCCTCGCCCCTCAGCTTTGATGAAACCTGACTCCTCTGAGACCTTGAGAAGTCTCTGATAATCCCTTGGCTTCTGCCTCTTCTGCCCAGCCTAAGCCTGAAACAATAACAGAGGATGGTGTAGCCCTGTGCTGGACAGGGCGGGCTCCCCGGGTGATCAGGCCTGAGAAAGGATATATAAATTCCTGTGAAGCCTGCTTTGCTAAGAATGCTTTTAGTTAAATACCTGAGCAGGAAATGAGTTTACTTTCCACAGTTTTATAGCCTGTTAGCTGATAGACCCTGACTCAGAATAAGCCCTAATGGTTCCTTATCTGTTGTCTGATCCTTACCGCCTGAGAATGATTAATAAGTTGCACCTGAATTCTGGGACAAAAAAAAACCTGATAAAATCTTGTTTAGGCAAGGGTGGGGGTGCTCTTCTCTTGAGAAGGTGGGCAGGCTGCTCAGAGGAGCTCCCTCCTTGAGGGAGTAGCTATGCCGTCCCCTTTTCCTCCACAGGACACGGTAGTTTGTGTAAATTTGTCTCATATGTCATCCATGATGCCATGGGCACTGCCGGGTGGGGTGCCCATGTCGGAAAACCTGTTTGAAAAAGTAATGATGGAAAACTTCCCTAATTTTATGAGAGAAAAAGTCACACAAATCCAAGAAACACAGAGAGTCCTGATCAAGAGGAACACAAGGAGGCCTTCTACAAGACACATCATAATTAAAATGGCAACATTCCAAGACAAAGAAAGACTCTTGAAGGCAGCAAGGGAAAGTTGGGAAGAAGCATCAAGGGAGCACCAATAAGACTAGTAGCTGACTTCTCAATGGAAATGATCCAAGCCAGATGGGAATGGCAAGAAATATTCCAAGTAACGAAAACCAGAGGCCTGCAACTAAGACTATTTTATCCAGCAAGGCTCTCAATTAAAATGGAAGGCCAAATAAGGAGCTTCCCAGACAAGAGAAGCCTCAAAGAATTTACCTCCTCCAAAACAGCTCTTCAAGAGATGCTAAAAGGTCTGCTTTAAGACCAAGAAGAAAAAGAGTGAGAGAGAGAGGAACACAGATATGAAAAAATGGCAATGAATAAGTACCTATCAATAATAACCTTAAATGTAAATAAATTAAATGCCCCAATCAAAAGACATAGAATAGCTGAATGGATAAGAAATCATGACCCAGACATATGCTGCCTACAAGAGACCCACCTCCGAACAAAAGACCTACACAGACTGAAAGTGAAGGGGTGAAACAAATATTCCAAGGAAATGGACAGGAAAAAAAAAGCGGGGGTAGCAATACATGTATCAGACAAAATAGACTGCAAAAAAAGGTCCATAAAAAGAGGCCCAGAAAGTCACTTCATAATACTCAAGGGAAGATTCATCAAGAAGACACAAACATTGTAAATACATATGCACCCAACAGAGGAGCATCCAAATACATAAAGAAAATTTTGGAGGACTTCAAGAAAGATATTGACAGCAACACAATTATTATAGGGGATTTTAACACCACACTGTCAAAAATGGGTAGATCTTCCAAACAAAATATCAACAAAGATATTGCAACATTGAACAATGTCCTAGATCAAATGGACTTAACTGAAATATATAGTCTTTCATCCCAAAGAGGCAAAATACACATTCTTTTCAAATGCACATGGAACATTTCAAACATAGACACAAGATAGGACACAATGCAAACCTCAACAAATTCAAGAAAATTGAAAGCATATCAAGAATTTTCTCCTACCACAAGGGACTGAAACTAGAAACCCACCTCAAGGAAAAAAACCCCAAATCACTCAAACTCATGGAGATTGAATAGCATGCTATTAAACAATGAATGAGTCAAGAATGGGATTAGGGAGAAATCAAAAAGTTTCTGAAAACAAATAAAAATGAACTCACAACAATCCAGAACTTATGGGACACAGTAAAGGCAATCATGAGAGGGAAATTCATATGATACAGGCCTACCTAAAAAAGATAGAAACATTTCAAATAAATAATCTAGCCCTATGCCTACAAGAACTGGAGGAACAACAACAAAGACAGCCCAGAGCAAGTAGAAGAAAGGAAATAACTAAGATCAAAGCAGAATTAAATGACATAGAGAATAGAAGAACAATTCTAAGGATCATTAAATCCAGGAGCTGATTCCTTGAAAAGATAAATGAAATTGACAAACATTTAACCAGACTCATCAAGCAAAAAAGGGAGAAAACTCAATAAAGAAAATGAAAAATGAAAGAGGAGAGATTACAACTTATATCACAGAAATACAATGGATTGTAAAAAAATACTATGAACAATTATATGCCAAGAAATTTGAAAAACTGGGTGAAAAGAACACATTCTAGAAAAAATATATAATATTCCAAAACTGAATGAAGAAGCAGCAGAAAGCCTTATCAGATAGCTAACAGCTGGTGAAATTGAAAAAGTAATCAAAAAATTCTTGGCACACAAAAGCCCTGGACTGGACAGTTTTCCAGAAGAATTTTACAAAACATTTAAGAAACAGCTAATTCCTATCCTTTACAAACTATTCCAAAAAATCCAAGAAGACAGAAGACTCCCAGACTGTCTTTATGAGGACAGCATCATCTTAATCCCCAAACTTCATTGTTGATGAGCATAGATGCTGAAATCCTCAACAAAATATTGGCAAACCACATCCAGAAATACATTAAAATGATCATACAACATGATCCAGTGGGATTCATCCCAGGGATGCAAAGATGGTACGATATTCTCAAATCAGTAAATGTAATACATCACATAAACAAAAGGAAAGACAAAAACCACATGATTATATCAACAGATGTGGAAAAAGTATTTGATAAGGTAGAGCCCCCATTTATGATAAAAACACTTAGCAAAGTGGGAGTAGAGGGAGCATACCTCAACATAATAAAGGCTATATAGAAGAAACCTATAGCTAACATCATAATCAATGAGAAAAATCTAAAAGCTTTCCCACTAAATTAAAAAAAAAAAAAAGACAAGGATGCCCACTTAAACAACTTCTCTTCAACATAGTATTGGAAGTCCTAGCCACAACAATCAGACAAGAAAAATAAATAAAAGGCATCCAAATTGGAAAGGAGGAAGCAAAACTGTCATTGTTTGCTATGACATGATAGTGTACATAGAAAATCCTATACACTCCACCAGAAAAATACTTGACCTAATAAGTGAATTTGGCAAAACATAAGATACAAAGCCAATATTCAGAAATCAAAGGCATTTTTGTACACCCACAATGAAATATCAGAAACAAAAAGCAGGAAAAACATCCCATTTGATATAGCAACGAGCAAAATAAAATACCCAGGAATAAACCTAACCAATAAGGTGGAAGACCTGCACTCAAAAAACTATACAACACTGAAGAGAAGAAATTAAGGAAGATAGAAACAAATTAAGCATGTGCCATGTTCATGGATTGAAAGAATTGACATCATCAAAATGTCCATACTACCCAAAGCAATTTATAGATTCAATGCAATCCCTATTAAAGTACCAATGACATATTTTGAACAAACATTTCAGAAATTTATATGGAACCATAAATGACCCCAAACAGCTGCAGCAATTTTGAGAAAGAACAAAGTAGGAGGGATCACAATACCAGACATCACACTATATACAAGGCCACTGTAATCAAAATAGTCTTTACTGGCCTAGGAACAGACACATAGATCAATGGAAGAGAACAGAGAGCCCAGAAATAAACCCAGGTCTCTATGGTCAATTAATATTTGATAAAAGGGCAGAAGCATGAAATGGAGTAAAAATAACCTCTTCAAAAAGTGGTCCTAGAAGACCTGGACAGCTACAACCCCCAAAAAGGAAATTTGACCACCAACATACATCACACACAACAATAAACTCAAGATGGATATAAGAATTAAATATAAGTTGTGACATCATAAAAGCCCTAGAGGAGAACATAGGCAGGGAAATTTCAGATATTCCATGCACATTATTTTCACTGATATGTCCCCGAGCAAGGTCATAAAGGAAAGGATAAACAAATGGGACTTCATCAAATTAAAAAGCTTCTGCACAGCTAAAAAAAAAAAAAACAAATCATCAAAACAAAAAGGGAACCGACCATATGGGAAAATATATTTTCCAACAATACCTCAGGCAAGGGTTTGATCTCCAAATTTATAAAGTACTCATATGACTCCACTCCAGGAAGACAAACAATCCAATTAATAAATGGGCAAAGAACCTAAACAGAGATTTCTCCAAGGAGGACATACAGAGGGCC
>PVKM010045839.1:0-11862 GCA_004027735.1 Carollia perspicillata
CTTATATGTGTTCCTTGATGGCCCTTCTCCTCCCCCCCCCCATTATCCCTCTCCCTCTTCCTCTCTGGATACTGTCAGTTTGTTCTTTATTTCAATGTCTCTGGTTGTATCTTGCTTGATGGAACCAGAGAGCATTATGCTAAGTGAAATAAGCTAGGTGGTGAGAGACAAATACCATGTGATCTCACCTATAAATGGAACCTAATCAACAAAACAAACAAGAAAGCAATTACCTTTTTTAATCTAGGAAATTTTGACTTGAAAGATATTTGCCATGAGGCTGTGTCAAAATATGAAGTGATTATTTGAAGGCAGCAGTAATACAATAAAACCTAACCTAATCTCTGGTCCTCTTTCCACTCCTTACTCCTACCTACTCATGAATGAGAACTCAGATGGTGCCAACAATAGGAGGAAAAACTCTCAGCTTTAATTTTAGAAGCTCAAAATGTAATAGCTAATTTTTAAGGCCATGTAAAAGTGACTGTTCCAGTGTGACTACACCCTAATGGCTCCATGGAATCCTCCTAGACTCCTAAGATTCACAGGCTTCAGAAGAAGTAAGCAGCTTCCAACAGAGTCAGTGCATTATCCAGGAGAGATTATTCAGAGCTGTGGTTTCCAGCTAGTGGAGGTGCAGGGCAGTTCCCTGCTTTTGCATATATTTAGTATTGAAAAAGTTAATGGAGAATCAACATTAGATCTAGAGCAACCTTGGAGAAGCAAAGCATCACCTGTGATTTCTGTAGCCCGATTTGAGTGAGGCCAACAATTGACTAGTTGCCTTGGGTGATCATTCTTTCAGGGCTACTATTTGGCCAAATGGCTGTGTGCACTTGTGATTCGAGAAGCTAAAATGGATTTGCCCCTTTTTAAACCCATAACACCAAGCCATGCCCTCTGGCCACCCTGGATTATAATCAATTACTTTGGCAGTTTTTTTCAACTGAGTGAGACCTAGGTCCCTGCCATGCGCCTCCCCTTCCAAAAGCAGCAGCTCTTCTCCCCAGTGCAGCATTCCCCGAAGTATGCGCTACAGAACAATAGTGTCTCGGGTTGTTGAATGCATTCCAGGGAAAACAGCTTTCTTGGTCAAATAAGTATGGCAGGGCTTTCTCTAAACAATGTGGAATGGATTTATTTACTCCAGGATTTTTCATAGCCCCAAATAAGGGAGTGAGAGAAGTGCATTAGCTTTCAGACTTATTAGAGTCTTATCTCTATGTCTTTCTAATTTTGACCTTGAGGAAGTTACTCAATCATTCTAAAGTTTAATATATTCATCTGTAAGAATTATAATACAAATACCCACATCAGAAAATCAGTCAGTGGATTAAACAAAAGAAAACACCTGAAGCGGTTCTATTTCTATTTCTTTTGGGATATAATTTGTATTATGATATTTCTACTTCACCATGCAACTTGGATTATGTCTTTGTCATGCCAAAAATGCAGATTCAATTTTAATGTACAAAGAACTGTTGCTGATAGATTTTAATTCTACTTAATATGTGTTTTATTAGATACCCCACCGGAAATCATACAGCAAATTTCTGCAAATTAGCTGACCATTTCATGCCCCTTTTCTAGGTGACCTTAGTGTTATCCTATACTGGTCATTGATTTTTCTATTGGAATTCAATCAACCTCTAAATGGCCCTGCACTAATGATGCCAATAGATTTTACAATAGTGTCGGAAAGGTATACTTCTTAGACACAATGTACGCTCTTGCTGAAGAGCTAAATCTCATCAGAGGCACTGTCCTTTGTTCTCACATTACAGTGAGTGGAGTTGCCTGGTTTGCATCTCAAGAGTCATCAGGATATCTGAGCTCTGAATTCCCAGCCACACCATCCATCTTCATCAAGGTGCAATAAATGTGTGCAGAGGTCACTATCTTGGAGATGGTTCAAGTGTTAGTTTCATTACAAAATGAACTCAAAGTAAATCATATTTTTGCTGTTCAGAATCTTTCCAAAGAGATTATATTTCATGGATAGAGGGGGCTCTAAAATTCTTTGTCTAATGCTTTATAAGCATGCCTTTTGGAAAGAAAATAGAATTATACTGTAGATAAGAAAATGATGATATGTTATGGTTTACCTCATCTCTCTCTCTTTCTTTAAATGAGTGGCATTACCATTTTAAGGTTACCAGAGGCAGGTTCTGAAGAATGGCAGTATGTACACTTATCTTTCTGCATGAGAGACTGTATTTGGATATGAAACATGTGTAAGAGCTAAATAAATATTGTTTGTTATTTTCTTTTAGACATATATGATACCAAAGGTAGAAAATTCCAAACACCTTTAGCACAAACAGGTTGTAATAAAGGTTTGCAGGGAGACCATGGGCTCTGTGTGGAAGGGAAAGTTTCTAAGCATGCAGTTTATTCCAGTCCACTAATATGAAAGTAGCTATTGAGTACACACTATGTGCCAAATTTATATTCCAAGGTCCAAAAAGTAGCACAAAGAACCTCTGTCCTCAGAAGTTTACTGAGACCTGGAGACTCAAATAATAAGAGGCAAATTAAAAGCAACAGATAAAGGCATGGAACACACTGTGAGAAATGCAGGAATTCAGAGAAGAAAAAATGTTAGCAAGCTGTGAATAGGCAAGATGGCTTTCCTGGAAGAAAAGAACTTGGGTGGGAACTTTGAACTGTGTAAGATTGCATTGGCCAAGAAGAGGAAGAATGAGATTCCTAGAAGTGGAAAAGGAATGGCAAAGAAAAGAGTGAGTGAAGAACCCAAGAAAACAATTGTTGTGAATGAAATGAATTATCAAAATAATGATCATTGGGCAAGTTGACATGAGGAAGTTGAAAAAAGTCTAAATCTATAACTTGGCCTTGATGGATGGAATGTATATATATAGTCTTTAGCCAAGAAATGACAGTAGGAGAACAATGCAACAGGAGAATAAATGAGGTATTTTTTGTGCAGTTTTTGTGAAGAGCAGGAAGGGAGATTAACTGGGATGATCTAAGGTTGAGGTTACTGAGGACTTAGATGAGGATCATAGAAAAGAGTGATTGGAAGAGAAACAGAAACATTGAAAGCTCCTTGTTCTGTAACTGCAGAACCAGCCCAGAGTGGTCCTATCCTGTTTAACAAGATACTGAGTTGATTTCCAGAGGCAATAGACCAAATGGAAAGTCCTGCAGCCAAAGCATGTGCAGAGGAGAGAACTTTGACCTCCAGCTGCACTGGGCACCAAGGCCTGCCCCCAGCCCCATGTCCCTGCTTTGTTCTACAGAACCAAAGGCCTGGGACATTCCAGAACTTGATTGGCAGAACCTTTACTGGCAGTGAAGGGCTTATTGCCCAGGAAGAGCCAGTGCTGACACCTTTACCATAATGGCCAAGTCCCAAGGTCCCCCAATTCAAACTTGCCCATGGGTGCTTCTTCATGCAGTCCTCCTTAAATTCTTCAAAACTCTTAACCTAGTTCAGAGAGTACAATGTACCTGAGGCTACCAAAATGTACCACTCGCTCTCCTATCTTCTTGGTTGGCGCCTTCCTATCAATAAATATTTCCTTACTCTAACCTCTGAGATTTTGGGTTTTGGCTTTTTGAAGAGTCAGGAACATGAATTTGTGTTTGGTAACAGTCCTACTTAGGGAATCCTAAAACATCCAATATGTAGCTAGAAACAGGGAATCAGGTTCAAATTCAGTGGCTGTGTTATGGTCTGAATATTTGTATCCCCTCAAATTCACATATTGAAATCCTAATTTCCAGTGTGATGGTACTTGGAGGGGAGGCCTTTAAGAGATGATTTGGTGGTGAAAGCGAAGTCCTCATGGATGGAATTAGTGCCCTTATAAGAGATCCAGGAGAGAGAGAGCTCCCTCCTCTCTTTTGCCCTGTGATGTTACCATAAGAAAACAACCAACAGAGAGGAAGCTGACTCTTACCAGACACTGAATCTGTATGCATCATGATCTTGGACTTCCCAGCCTCCAGAACTGTGAGAAATACATTTTTGTTCTTTATAAGCACCTAATTTATGGTATGTTGTCATGGCTCTCTGAATGAACTAAGACAGGCAGGAAATGCAGTTAGACACCTTTCACAAAGAGGTGGTATTTTTGAACCACATGAGAAATGCTCTCATTGAGGAAATAAGTAAGTTTTAGAGAAAGCCTAAGATGAGAAAAAAGAGAAACTAAATAGATATCAGCATTGGATATTAAGGTATGTTTAGAATTATATTTAGCACCTATTGTGCACACTCAAAAAACACAAGCTGTTATTATTGTCATTGCTGTTGTCATTATTAATATTTGAGAGTGAATCCTAGGGAGAATTAAGTTATGGTCATCCAGTGAAGGGCAGAAGTTAAAGTGAAGAGATCTCCAGGGCCTTATGTTGCAAAGAAGACGAGGACATGCGGATAAAGACTGCAACACCATTCCATTCCAGTGGGAGTGATTAGTGACTGAAGTGCCTGGTCTTTGTAATTCTGGCCTCTAGTTGAGACTCCTTTCCAATTTAGGAGCAAGACTATGTGATGCTCACTTAGCTACCTGTACTGTGAACGACATGTGATTTGTTCACCATCACCAAAAATACCTCTTCAACAGTTAGTGCACCTGCTACAGATGAAAGAGAGAATCAGGGTTCTCAAAATAAGTGCAACTGGCAAGCAATTTTAACATAGGGGAAAATGGGAAACAATGAATTAATAAAATACAGTTCCCTGTGATGATTTTTAATAAAGCCAACCACCAAATATTGGCTTCCCTTTTGTTAGAAAATGAATAGCTAAACACTTCTGCAATGGCCTGAAGGCTTGGCTAGAGAGAATAAATAAATTATTGACACATGAGGAGTAGACAATTCTCCATCCACGGCTGAGCTTTTCATTCTTTGTGGAGCAGATGGTCTAAATAAAGCATCCAAAAATAACAGGTGGGTTTTATTGCATTAAGCCACTGAAAACACTAAGCTTCTACAGTTTAAATCATGTTTAAAATATTAAGCCTTAAAACCACCTTTGAAAATAATCTTTTCGATTTACAAACACCTTTGTCCATTTTAAATGATATCAAAGCACAAGGACACATGTAAGCATGATCACGTATTTAGGGACAGCACAGGAGAGACAGATTGGAACAAAGAGCTGCTCTTTATGGAAATGGTTTAACACAGGGTTGTTAAGCCATGTTGATGGATTCTAACTGATATGGGTAACATCAACTCTTCTGGGACCAAACAAACCTTGGGTCTAAGTCATTGCTGCCATAATGCTGCCATAAATATGGCTATCTCACATCGCCATCTACCATATGGAAGGCCGCTACAAAGAACTCAAATACATTACATACCCTATAAATCGGCCAATGCATAAATCCAATTCCAGAAGTCAAATTGCAGTCCAATAACATCATACTACATCCCCCTGTGTATTTGTTTTATAATATATGTTTTCATAAGTCAGGTGGGAAGAAGTAAGGGAGAATATAATGCTTGGATCATCAGGGGATGAAATGTTTAGCTCTATTGAGAGATTATTGCTTTTTATAGTATTCTTTACTAATTACATGCATTTGATGGCTAGAGTTTTAAAAGTGAAAATCATGTCCTTAAACTCCATTCCCCAAACTCCTTTAGCATTTACGAGTAACCTTCAGAATCTGTACATGTACATCAACAGTTGAAAAAATGCTCAAACCATTAAAGCTACAATGAATTTTAAGAATCTGGTACATTTATAAAACATATCCATCATTTTTGAATAATTAAAAAGCATAGGCCCCTTTCTGAGTATGAAACACAAATTATAAAAAGCGAGATCACGTCTCTATTTAATGTTTGCAAATTGCTTTAAAAAAATACAACACTGCATCATGGACCTCTTTAATTGCCATACATGGAGATTTACTCCATATTACTTAATGGATGTGACCTTTCTTTAGGTGTATTCTAGTTTATTTAATTATTCCCAAAGGGATGGGTATTTGTTGCTTCCAGATGTCACCAAAATAAAGTTGCAGTTGGTACTCTCACTGATACATTCTTACTGTGCACTCACACAGGCATTTCTATAGTGGTTATTACTAGAGACCAACTCAACAGATCAAAGGCTTTGTGGATTTCCATGTCAATACCTTTTGGAATGCCTATTTTCAAAACTTCCTCAATTTCCTTGTACTTTCAATAAGTCATGCTACGGTTTTCTCATTAAATCTGAAGTGTTTATTTATTTAGGAAACTGCCATGTCTTTCATTCTTTCATCTCTGAGTTGAGTTGGTTGCATTTGGGAATAAGTTAAGAGTTATATACTCTTGTTGATTGCATATGAGAAAGGGAAGGAGATTCAGTGAAAGATAGAAAAGAGTTTAAACCATCAGCTAGGAGTTCTGATAGTGCCGGCACTGCTACTAAGACACAACAATCATCAGTAGTTGTGGAGTATCTTACATCGACAAATTGCTCAACGAATGTGCC
Source organism: Carollia perspicillata (assembly GCA_004027735.1). Lineage (NCBI taxonomy): Eukaryota > Metazoa > Chordata > Mammalia > Chiroptera > Phyllostomidae > Carollia > Carollia perspicillata. Next base: position 6,464 of record PVKM010045839.1, read on the forward strand.
TCTTGGGCTTTGATTATCAAATAAAATCTATCTTATATAAGTTGAATGCAAATACAGATGCTTGCAAAGAATGTAGGGGGTGGGTTTGTGGCGGTGGTATAGTTGCTTAAGAGAGGGGTTTTGACTGACAGCAATAAGAAAAGGTGTGGCAACTGGGTACCATGGTAGTTGGAATGAGGCTGTCTGAACAGGAAGAAATGCAGAAATGAGGATGAGAAAGCATTCTATCCTTGAAGAAGTTCTTTATTTTCAGCTGGAAAATAAAAAGAGAGCTTTCTTATGTGAAGAATACACAGATGGTAACTGTTTATGAGGGTCAAAATGCAAACTTGGGATTTGCCTCCTGAGAATCAAAAGATTGTATGTGAAAACAAATGCAGGAGAAAGCCACCATGAATAAGGTCTGAGCAGGACCAGGCTCACATAAGGAGACTGACACGGACCCCGGGTTGTGGGGTCTGTGACATTGTGAATGAGACACAACAAATTCACACGGAGTACTGAGTCTGGTGGAGGAAAAGGGATGGTGTGGCTTCTCTCTCAAGAGGAGAAAAGCCTCGGCCCTCTCCTTGACAAGCTTTTATTTCTTTTCTGGGCACATTACATGATGGTCCTCATTTACTATGCACAGGTTCACTTTAGGTGGTTACCTTTTGCAGAAAACAAAGGAGAGGATGCTGCTAATCACATCACAGAAGAAAGATATTTGCAAATGCAAAGGGAAAAGTGATTGAACTGGTTATACTCATCCTTGGAAGGTTTAGCATTGATTTTAGGAAGTTACTTTAACGATATGCAGTAAACATTTGCTGCCTCATTTCAGGGTGAGGGAGTTTTAGCACACCAAGTCTCATAGCAGTCTAGGTACAATGCAGGCCTGATTCCCCATGGGAGAATGTATCCGTGGGCGTGGGTTCTGTGCATCTCTGAGTGGGAGCTGGGCCCACGCCACGTAGAACAGTCTCCCATAGGAGACAAAGAAGATCTGAACTCAAAAGACTTTTAATTTGCTTGGTGCTTATTCTGACTCATCTGGACAATGAAGAGTAGTTACAATTCGCTTATTTTTGTATAGGCTTTGGAACAAGTGAACCAAATGTAGCTGGGACAGGCAGGATTGTCCTCCAGCAGTGGGCAGTGGAGGTCAAGAAAGATCATGTTACTTAGCTACACAGAGAAAAAAACAAACCAATGGTACACCCCTCTGACTCATTTGAACTGATTTGCTCTTACCTGGAATCACACTGTCCTTAGCTGAGTTGAACCCTTAGAAAACTTTTTTTCTCTAAGTAATATTAGCACAAAGGTTAGAGAGAGGATATTGAGTATTGTTGGTTTATGTCTTTCTAGTCTCGACTGAGTTTTTAATAGCTTTTCAGAACCACACAGTCACTTATAATATGTATCCCAATCTAAACATATAAAGAAAAATGACTGAGGAGAGAACTAGGAGGTCCTTTGATCTTTCTTCCCATCAAAATTGCATCTCACCCATTTTTGCCTAACAGGGTTGGACCTGGTGCCACTAACTATTTTTGGTCAGTCAAGATGACTGCATTCTCGAGAATTTTACGAGGTACCGTTGTGCTGTTCCCATATTTACACTTTCCCCAAATGTTCAAGAAAATAAATGTGGTCAGGAAGACAGGAAGAAAGAAGAGTATGGAACCTTGCAAAGGCAGCTATAGTTTCTCCATATCAGTTTCTTCATTCCCCACATCCATGACTGTCTTCCTACACTAGGAGGTCAGCTTCAGTTTCTAATAGATATTTGTGTGTGTGTCTTGAGGTGTGTACATTTTATGCACTCCGTGCCTCTAGTACCAGAGTCTCCACAGCACACTCATGCTGCCCAGTGGCTGCTCCAAAGTTTGCCATTTCCTTTCTGTATCACATTTTTACTACCTTAAAATCCTTGTATAGCAAACATTTTTCTCACTGTGGCTTCCTTCCTTCTCTCCTTTACTTCCTCCTTGATCCCTTTCAAGGTGGTTAAGTTCATGTACTCTGTGGTAAATTAACCTGGGTTCAAATCTTGGCTCTATCTGTTGAATAACTGCCTCATCTTAGGCATTTACCTTTCTGAGCCTTACGGTTCTAATGGGGAAGGGTAATTAGTGGTGCATTTCGAGTGAGAATTAGATGTAGTAATTCGTATCAAGTGATTGGCATGGTGTTTGACACTAATATGCATCCAGATATCATTTATTATTGTTATTAATATTAAGCACCTACTGTTTTCCAGGCACCGTGTAAGGTACTAAAAATATAAAGTTAAATAGGATGTGGTTCCTGGAGAAACTCATAATCTAGGCAGTATGTGCAGCTCAGTTTTATTCCTGTTGTTGGTGAAAACTCCTGGCAAGGCATTTGGCTACATTTTTTTCCTTTTGAGCAAGAAGAGAACCTCTCAAGTGAAGTACTTATATCTCAACTCTCTGAACTTACCCAAGGTGCAGAGTGGTCAAAACCAGCCCAGTCTTTCAGACACACAGTCAGGTTGTTGATTGCAACACTCCATATTTCTCTCTTCAATGTGGGTGAAAAAGAGGTTCTTTTCAACCATATTTACAGGGACTTATCATGTGGCCACGTCTCTGGCATCAGGGCCAGTGGTTCCATCCTCTAACTCTCTGGGGTGAAGGTAGTGGAAGAATTAGGAAAATAATCCTGTGTTCTTAGCTACTCTAATCAGTCTGTCCTAAGAACCTGGTCATTACTAGTCAAAGGAAGCCACTCCAACTGGGTGGGTTTCTATAAAGTCTTCATAACACGGAAGCAGTGTGAAACTTTGGACTTCAACTTTTATGTAAGGCTTTAGGTCTTAGATGGTTGAACAAAAGGCTTTGAAATACTGCTTTTGTCTACTGAAACCCACTGTGAATAATGAAAAAGAGAAAAATACAAAGAAAAAAATCTTCATCTCTAATGAAACAAGGATGTTTTTACAGCTTTGAACTATACACACACCTACTAAACACTGCAACAATTATGCTGACATCACAAAACCATTTAACTCATTAGGTCTCAAAGAAATTGCAAACATCAAGAAATCTCTTGAAAAAATCTCATAGGAAAATATGAGAACTCAAAGAAATTATAAGACAATGGATGGAGAAAAAAAATGAGCTACCACAACTCATAAAAGAAATAAAAAACTAAACCAAGATAAAGCTCAAAGTCATATTAGAAATAATAATAACAACAACAACAACAACAACAATAATAATAACAAATGGGAAAATTGTTGTTTGTAAGTTGATGGATATGGAAGAAAAGGAAATCTGTATACCCATAATTGCTGCAGAAGAGTATGGGACAAATGGAACAGTTGAAATAATAAAACAATGTCACTCATAAAAAAACCACAGTAATAAGAAAAAACTTGATTCTTCAAATTTAAAGGGCACATTCTATCTTGGAAAAAATCAGACAAGTATCATCTGACACATTTTGTAAAAGTTGCTGTCTTTTAACAATTGATGAAAAATTTTGAGCCTGTGACAAGAAAGGCAAATAGTATGCAAGAGGTAAAACTTGGGTTGGCCACCAGTGTCTCTAAGGTAACGTGCAGTCCTGAGGACAGTGAACAATACCAACAGAGTTCTGAGAGAGCAACCCAATAATCAATACTGTCCAAGTGTCTTCACGCCAAAGGTGAAATAAGCTTTCTTGAAGTTAGCAACTTTGTTAGGAATTTAGGGACCAAAACAACCTTGAGCAGAATAAATACTAGGCAGACAAGTTATGAAGCAAATACAAACTCAGATATGAAGAAAACATGATAAAGAGACAGATGGTAAATATTGAATCAATTTAAATGCAGAACGTGGGAATTATGGTTTCAAATAAAACTAAAAATACTTACTATTTAATGTAGAAACATGAGATTTTATAAAAGCTTTACATTAAAATGTAAAAAAAATAAAGGTTGAATGTCTTGAAATGACACCATTATTTTAGTTTTACTTCAGTTTCTTTTTCTGTATCTAAGTTCCATAATTTTATTTAAATAGTAAATATAACATGATAATACTCTATTTTTACTCTATTACCAATTGATCTCTTTATAAGGAAATGTATAAAATTGTGCTCACAAAATAGTAACTAGAGAAATCTGGAGGTGGTAAAAATTGGCATGGTTTTGAAAAATGACCTTTATTCATACCTTTGTAAATGGCCTGGTTATTTTTTAAATGAGCATGTGTTAATTTTACATAAAAAAGCACTTATTTAGCTTCCATTCTAATAAGGTGGAAGAGGAAGTGAAAAAGGGAATGAAATAAAGCAATGCTGTTTACACTTTTTCTAGAATGCAATAATGCAACCAGTGACTTCAAACTCAATTTAAAGATTGGTCACAAAATCATACTATTCTGTCTATTTTTGTGTGCTTGAAATTTTATTTAATATAATTTTAAAAGTCACAGTTTATAGTTATTTATTAAAAGGTCAAATTTTTGGCATACATATAGTCCCAGAACCCTACAATATTGTGCTGAAATTTTACAATGAAAATATAATGTCCTTTTTTCCTGTTTTGATGGACTGTTTCCCAAGTTAATTTAAAAAATATGAGAGTCAATTAAAGATGAAATACTCATATATTATTTGTACAACTTTACAACCGCAGAGGTAAATTTGTATGTATATATTTTTAACCAGAGAAGCTGAATTGCACAAACTTTCTTTATTGCTTTCATTTTTCAGAATTATTTTTCATTTGATTTAAACTAGGATAATTTAATGACAATGTAACAAGGGAAGTAAAATTATGATGGCTGAGATAGAACAGGCAGGTGGATTTTGATGAAGTATCTGTAGCTAAAACTACATTATAAAATTCAGATGATTCTTTGTTTGGGTTGAATTATTAACCATTTGTTTGCTTTTCATGAGCAAAGTATTTCATTGCTATATTATTGAGTTTTAGTAATAACCAACTACTTCTTTTTTTGGGGGGGAAGAGAAAGAGGAGAAAAGAGGCAATTAAGATAATTATTTCTGTTTCTGTTTTCAAAACTATTTAAAGCTCATTTTGTGTCCTTCATTAACAAATCCAGTGTCACAAATATAAGACAAGAGAGAATAACTTAATATAAACCTCCGAGACCATAATGATCATATTCACAAAATGTTGAAGTATGGACTTTATTCTCCTGCCTCTCATTCTTTGCAGTCCTACAGTCAAAGTCAGGAATGTTGAAAATGGCAACTGATGACCTTATTAGGTGTCTGAGTGGCCCAGAAAAATATAACTTCAGAGCAGAAAATGAAAAACTATTCTATCTGCTGTCTCCTCCAAAACGCTTTATGAGGTACTCGCTGAGTGTCACCATCCGGGGCAGGGGTGTCAAACTCATTGTCACCAGGGGCTACATCAGCTTTGCAGTTGCCTT
>PVKM010045840.1:0-11863 GCA_004027735.1 Carollia perspicillata
CACCTAAATCAGGAGCGGAGCCACAGAAATGGAGATCACGTGGAAGGTTAGCAACAGGGGAGTGGGAGGAGGGGGTGAGGGAGAAGGTACAGAGAATAAGTAGTATAGAAGGTGGAGAGAAAATAGACAGGGAGAGGGCAAGAGTAGCGTGGGAAATGTAGAAGCTAAAGAACTTATGACACATAGACATAAACTAAAGGGGGGAGTGTGGGTGGGAGAAGGTGTGCAGGGTGGAGGGCAATGAAGGGGGGGAAATGGAACAACTGTAATGGCATAATCAATAAAATATATATTTTTAAAAAGCAGAGAGCCATGCATAATTTTTGTAAGGAAGCTTTGAACTTAATCACAATAGTTTTTTTCTTGTTTTACCATGGCCCTTGGCTCCTGATGCCTATTCCTTCATGTTTATTAGCAGGCTGTTTCTATTTTTAGAGGACTCTCTATTTTCTTCCTTGCTTAGTGGCTCAAAGACAGACTCCAAATCAGTCCTATGATGAAAGGGGAGGAAGCTTGCTTCGCAAACCTTCTCTGAGAGTGCCTGCCACCCAGGAAAGAGCCTCAGGAGGCCATGACAGTGGGAACAAATGAAGCCATCACATAGCAAGAACAATAACAACACAGTATGGGTTCAGTACTGCTGCTGCTTGTTGGCCCTTTCAATATGCCAGCCTGTGCATTACAGACACTGTATTGTGTCATCACAATGTTATTTCAAGCAGCTATTACTGCTTTATTTTACATGTAAGAAACTAAAGCTTATCATCCTGAAATAGCTTATCCTATTTAGCAGTGGCTCTGAAAGTCTGGAGTTGAACTAGCTGTCCTGGCTGTAAAGCTTAAGCCCAGAGTCAGTCTAAAAGATTTCCCTCCCCATTCACATATATGGGAAGGCAAACGAGGAACTGAGTTCATTGAGGTTAGAGCTTTCTGTTTGAAGAGTGCATGATGGGAAGGGAAATTTGGGGGGAAGTAGAAAATGGGATATTTTATAGGTTGGCAGAATTATGGGTACTTGCTGATGGAGAGAGGTGCTGTGTTGTACTGTGGGACTGTCAATAGAGGGGGCACAGTGACTTTTCCATCAACTGAAGGTCTGATCCAGAGACATGCCGGAGTGCTTGAATCTGAGGTTATCTAGTCTGAGTTGCTCCCAATGACCAGTTTGCACTTCCTGAGTCAACTCTTTGTGATGCCCAGATCGCATCTATATGCTCTGCAAGCCACATGTTTCATTCTGTGCTATCTGCCCTGTTATTTTACTCCTCCATTTTCTCTTCTTTAAGCATTCATCCTATTTGTGAGTGTCTTAGATTGTGTTCCCCAGAAGCTGACCACAAGGTCAGCCATTGAGTAGAAGTAGTTTATTTGGAAGGTGATCCCAGGAAGCACTGGGAAAGTGATAAGGAAGTGAGACAAGGAATAAAAGAAAGCCCATATAAGGTGCATTAGTGAACAGACTACCTCTGCTGGAGCCCAGTCCCAGGGGAACAATGTTGGACATCCTCAGACAGTTCCCCAGTAGTGACACTATAAGCTGAGTAATCAGTGCTGAGGGTGAAGGTGTGGCAAGAATGCACCTGCTGCAGTGGACATAGTGAAAAAAAAAAACAGTGTCTGGGAATGAGGAGGGTCATGTTTATGCAGGGGGGATGAAGCACAGCTAACAGAGCCCCAAACCAGGAAAGCAGAACTGTCTTCTAATCCCAGTTCTGACTTCACCCACATGGGTCAGCTTGGGCAAATAAAGCCCCCTCTCTGGCCTCTGATTTTCTCATCTGTAAAGAAAGGACCATAGAGTGAATGATCCTGGAGCCCTCTTCAGTTCAGAGAGTTGAGGGGACTTTGAATCAAAGTCCTGAGATGGAATCAAAGAAACATGTCAATGTTTGCCACCAGCATCTTAACCAAAAGGATACATTATGATAGCTACCTTCTACTGCACAATTCATCTGCACCAAAGATTAAAAAGCTTACATGTGAAGTTTTATTTCATTTTCACAGCAGTAATAGGAAAACAGGAACTGCTTTCATCTCTGTTTCACAGAAGAGGAAAGAGTGAGGTTGACTAATTTGTCTGCAGTGCGTGGATAGTAAGTGGTATTGCTGGGGTTTGAGCTCATGCCACTCTGACTCACAAACACTACATTCCGCTGCCTCTTGCTTTTGTGGTGCTGGACCAGACATCTGTGTTATAGAATCATGCCACTTGTGTGTATGTACGTGGAAACACAGTGGAGTCCTTAGTCTGGAATGTGTAATGGAACATACGGCTGCTGAACACAGTCGAGTTTGGGCAACATCACAAGCTGTATCCTAGAATGGCATTTTATAACTAAAGTAACCTTTTTCCAACATCATCATCATTGTCATTATTGTCATAGCATCAATAACTTTTTGATGACATACTACATGTCTGGTACTACCCTTAGTGCTTTACATTTGTCAACTTGGCCAATCTGCATAAAAACCCCACGAGATACGTACATGAGAAAACTGAAGCACAGAGATGTAACTTCTCTGGGTATCACGGCCAAGTATTACCTAACAAGTGGCAGAACAAGGAGCCTGGTTTCAGAGGCCATACCCGTTCCTTGAGCACTAGTTTAGCTTTCTAGAGTCTCTGATGCTCAGCCACCTTGGCATTTGGGTTTGCGTGGTGGCCTGCTGAGTTAGAGCTCAGACTGATTTTCACTGCCACTCTAAAAACCAACAGAGGAGAGTGAGAACCATTTCAGAAAAGATAGTCCAGGTGACAGTATGTGGCTTAAAAGGGAGCAATTTCAGGTTTTCTTTGTTCCCTGGTACATTCTACGTATTGCAACTGCACTGTACTTCTCTTCCCACCCATTCAGGAACATGGCATCTGCCTGAGTCTTTGTTATTGTTCAAAGCTGTGTTGCATCCCCGTGTTCACATGGTATCACTATTTGATCTGCTCCCGATTACTCTTGAACTGGACCAAGCTAGATTGTCCTGCACACTAGCCAAGTCCCATTGGTAAAGGTCTTTCTGACTGCAGGCCCTGAGAGCATTCTTGAAGTGAAGACATAGGACAAGAGCTGTGGTGAGTCTTCCCCTAGTTATTCTGTATTTATTCATTCATTCTTTCATCCTACATTTATTCAAGAATGGCACACCAGTTTATGGTCAATTCTCTATCAGGCACCATGAGGGACACAAAAGGTGAATGAGACTTAATCAGAATTCTCAAAGACCTACACCAGTCAGCTTTCTAAAATATGGAATGGAGGCATAGATAAGGGAAGAGCCAATTAATCATGGAAGGAAATTAAGATGCAATTCTGTCACTCATGAAACAACAATAAATAGTAAAAAGTCACCATGTTAAAGATTTGGCCTTCAGAACACAGTAAGAACATTTTGGCTATGAAATATCAAAAGTATTCCTTAGACTAGAAAAAAGAAGGGGTAAAACACATAAAACATGGCATATCTTATTTTAACTTATCCCTACACAAGGATATTTTTTCATTACTTTTAAAGAGAAGAAGGGACAGAGAAGCATTAATGCAAGAGAGAAGCATTGATTAGTTGCCTCCCACACGTGCCCGGACTGGCAATCATTTGGGCTGAATCAGGTATCAAACTTGCAACCTAGGTATATGTCCTGACTGGGAATTGAACCTGCAACCTTTCAGTTATGAGATGCCAATGCCCCACACCATCCAGGGCATGGTACGTTTTAAACATAAATAACTTTTAACTGTAGATTAAAAGACCATCTTGAGTGTTGATTTAAATTGTTTGCTTAAAATTTTCCCTTTAGTTATTTAGCAGGGCTAAAAATTAGGTCAGGTTGTACAGGTAACTCATTTAAACTCAACCTCTGATCTTAGCTTTGAGGGTCTCAATGCTTGTTGTGAATCAGGGATAGACACAGTTCCTTAGATGGTTTTGAAGGCAGTTTGTAATTAAGCAAGAAGAGAGAGAGAGACTGAGGTGGTTTCTGAAGGTGACAGTTACAAGTGTTGAAGTGCGGACTCCCTTCCTCAGTGACAGATCTGTTTGTCCTCAGGCCAGGAGAGAACAAAAGTCAGGTAGGGTAAAATATGTCCTTTCCAGGGATGTTTGCCCATTCTGACCTCTTCAGCTGGCTTGGATGGATTATTTAAAGAGCATTGGGGGTATTTATGGGAGGGGTCAATAGTGAAGCAGTATGTGGGTCCCATAACGTACTGAAAAAAAATTGATGATAAACATTTCAACTTGTGACTTTTCTTCCTGAGTTGACAGGAATCTTCAAACTGTAAATGTATACCATATTCCTGTACCTGTTTATCCTATACTATGACTATCAACTATTATTGACATTACAATGTTCTGTCCATCAGTCTTGATAATTGGTCCACTTACCCCTCCTCTGATCCCCAAACAGAAAGAGAATGTTTTCCCACTTCTATCTTTATTTCTGATAGTTGTGTCATATCTGTGAAGATTAGGTTATCTATGAAGATTGACAAAATAGAGTTCTGAGGTTAGGGGGCAATTTTTATGTGGTAGAGGTGATCCTATGGCAACTCATTGAACTACAGACCATCTGCTGGGCAAATTCATCACTTTGGAATAGCAAAAAAAAAAAAAAGCCAAAATGAAGGAAGAAAAGACTTTGTAGGATACAGTATGGATCAGCCCAGGCAAGCAATCTCATGGGAGAATTCTTCAGACCTTGACAGATACCCCTCTTGTTGTACCCAGGGTTTCTTTAAAAATTGTTTTTCAAGTACAGTTGTCTCCATTCTCCCCCACCACTCACTACCCAGCACCCCACCCATCCCCACATCCACAAGCTGATTTAATTGATCTCTAAATCATTAGATTAATTATAGTAATTAATTTTGGGTCATGTGAGTGAATATTTCAGAGCAGTGCTTGCCAAGAGAACTTTCTGCAATGATGAAAATGTTCTATGTATGTGCTGTCCAATATGGTAGCTGCCAGTTACATGTGGCTTTTGAGCACTTGAAATATGGCGAATGTGATTGAGGAACTAAAATTTTTATTTTACTCAGTACTCATTAGTGTAAACTTAAATGTCAAAAGCTACATGTGGCTTGTAGCTTTTATAGTAGATGATACCCCTCCAGACAGACTCACTTGCTGTAATAAAGTAACCAAAGCATTATTGTATTGGGTCACTTAGCGTAGGAACAAAGGGATTCCTGAAGTACCACAATCACTGAGTGTGTTTAAATTATAACTCTGACCATGCACTTGTTTATCCGCTCTTCATCTGATAAATATTTATTAATCAGCCACCATGCACTTGCACTTTTCTAGATGTTGGAGATATAACAGTGAATAGAATGGAAAGAAATCTTTGTCTTCATGCAGCATGTATTTCAGTGGGGAGATGTCCCCACTAAATGAATGATAAAAACATTAGGCTATCAGCTGATGACAAGTAATAAGTCAGAGAAAGAGGAGGATGCTGGAGTTGCAATTGTAAATAGGAAGGCTAAAGAAGGCCTCACTGAGAAGCTGGAGGAGGTAAGGGATCAAGCTGTAAATTTACCTGGTGAAAGACCATGTCAGCTAGAGGGAATCAGAAGCTCAAAAGGCCAGAGTTGGGAGGTTTCTTGGTGGTTTAAGGAATAGCATGGTGGAAAGGAGAGTAGCTGGAGATAAACAAATGATGGAGGTTTGTATCTGGATGGAAGCAGTGGAGGTGTATGTTTGTTGCTGGTAGCACTATAGCATTTGCTAACAATTTAGATATGACCTGTAACAGTAAAAGAGGAGTTTAGGATGATTCCAAAGACTTATGTCCAGCAAATAAAATGATGGCATTGTCATTTACTACATGGTGGACTATATTTGCAATGTTATCATGACTTTTCAAGAAAGGGTTAAATCAGAGATGGTCAATACCTGAAAGTGAACCACCATTTCTTCATGCTGGATTCATGGTGACATTGAGCATGGGCTTGAATGTGGTCTTAGCATCATTCTTGACATAGTTCTCCTGGAAACAAATAGGTGTTAAAGTTGGCACTCAACATGAAGCCATTACTGGATTCAGTTATACATGTAATTCAGTTAGGAAGCCGGGGAAACGTGTGACCCATCTCATCAAGAGTTATAACCAAGAAATGACTTAATTTCTATAGTTTATTCTTTATTTAGTTTATTCTTTTAATATACCTCAATTCTCCATTATTCTGTACCCTAGAGATCTATGTAAGAAAATGATTGGCAGAGTTATGCATTTGTCTCTGGAACCCTCTGTCATCTTTGACTGTAACATCTTTCATTGTAGAGTGGAAACTCTTCTGATGTGGACCTGACTTATGTCACTTAGCATGATTCTGTGACAGGCAGGAGACATGTTCCACTTATATCCATCTGTCCAGTATTTGGATGATTGTCAATGATCAATAGGTTAGTAACTTGAACATTTTTGAATTAACAAAGGACCTGATTTTAAGGTGTGCTTACCACATTAAATAACAGCATTAAGCATTTATTAAGTACCTAGGTATGCTAGGCATAAGATGTATAGTAGTGCAATCATGAGAACACTATGAGTAATATTTAATCATAATTAAGCCAATATTTATTAAGAATGTACTGCATGTCACAAATTGGACATTGGTACACAATGCTGTGGAAGATTTCATTCTGGCCTTCAAGTAGCTCAGATTATCACAGTAATACTCTCAATCAAATGTAATGGTTTCATTGAGTATCACAGATTCACACAAGTATGCCTCTCGAACAGAGCTCTCAGAAAGTCACCTTGTTCAATTTTTTATTCTTAGGCATGTAAGATAATATTCTTGTCACTGTCTAGGTGAACAATTGTGGGCCAAAGAGCATTACTAACTTCCCCAAAGACACACATCTGAGCCTTTATAGATTTATATTCTCAAATGGAACAATCTTGCCTTCCAAGAGACATTTGGAGGGCAAATGTCTGGAGATATTTTGGCTGTCACACTGGGAAGGTTTTACTGGCATTCACCTCAGAGGGGTGAATTGAGGCCAGGTGCTAGTACATATCCAACAGTGTACAGGTGAGCTCCACAGCAAGGTGTGGAGGCCAAAATGTTATGAGCGCTGAGGCTGAGAACCTTGGTTTTACTCCTGCCAAGTAGATCAGAACTTGGATCTACTTGCTTCAAATCTGAAGGAGAGGATGAAGCATGAAGTCTAAATCTAGACACATATAGATGACACAAAGCCTCTTTAAGCTGCAAGGACTCCCTGGGTACACTCTGGACAGTGTGGGAATGTTTGTTTACACAGGTGCTCTCAGTGGCTTAGCTTGGCTTTCATCTTATGCATCTTTGGACTTCTTTTTGGCTAGTGTCTGTGTGTTCTTACTCAAACTGGATGGTGTTTGTTCGGACAAAAATCGGGGGGTGCTTAAAAAAAGAAAGAGGGAAAAACATCTTTGCTGTTTTGTTGGCAACTTGCTGTTGACCTAAATGAAGCCCAAAAAAGAAAAGAAAAGCCTTCAGTGCAAAGGCATTAGGTTCATGATGGTGAACCCCGACATGGGTATGTCCTGTGCTGACGATTTGTAAACTCTCCTTCCTTTGAAACAGATAAAAGAAAAACTGTCAAAGTCAGGATAATGGTGAGGGTCAGAGAAAGGCTCAAAAAAATGTTTCAGTCTCTCACTACATGAGTGAGTCTTGAAAAGAAATCTTTTAACCCTCCAATGGCCTCTTGACATGCATGAAGTAAAACACCAAAGTTCTTGCCACGGCCTGCAAGGCCCTGCCAAGTCCTCTGCTCTTTTCCCCCCCTCACACCCGCTCACTCCCCTCCAGGCCTCCTCTCTGTTCCTTGGGCATATCAGGCATAGTCCCACCTCAGGGTCTTTGCATTTGCTGTTCCCTCTGCTTAGAACTCTCTTCCACCACTACCTAATATTGGAAGTACTATCTCATCACTTTTTGCCACATTTCATTTGTTAGAGTAAGTCACTAGGTTCCACCCTCACAACAAGGGAGAGGTTTACACAAGGGCATGGACACCAGGAGGCAGAGGTCATGGGCACCATTAGTATTAGCAGGTGCAAAGGGGCCAAATGCAGACATGCTAACATTTCCAGCATTTTTACATGGGTATCCAGTGTGCTTTATCTGCCTGAGTACACAGTGTTCTCTAGCTCACTATATGCATCCTTTTAATAAATATGTGTTGAATGCATACAGTGTGCCAAAACTGTCCTTGGTGCTGAGGTACAGCAGGGAATAAACACACAAACCAAAAAGTATAAATTATATCAGATGATAAAAAAGGTAAGAGAATAAAGATGGATGTGGAGGGAGGAGTTGGCCTCTTTGAGCAGAGACATGAAGGAAGCAAGGGAGCAAGGTGTGTGTAGATGTGGGGGAAGGAAGTTCCACTCAGAGGTTTTAGAAGACTGTGGCTTCTTTTCTCGCCTGCATGTTTTCTCTCTTCTCTTCTCTTCTCTTCTCTTCTCTTCTCTTCTCTTCTCTTCTCTTCTCTTCTCTTCTCTTCTCTTCTCTTCTCTTCTCTTCTCTTCTCTTCTCTTCTCTTCTCTTCTCTTCTCTTCTCTTCTCTTCTCTTCTCTTCTCTTCTCTTCTCACTTGCTCTGCAATGAAGCGAACTGCCCTGCTCTGAGCTGCCCTAGGGAGAGGCCAATGGGCAGGGAACCAAAGTCAGCTTCAACTGACAGTCAGTGGAGAGCTGAGGATCTCAGTCCAAGAGTCCACAAGGAGGCCAGTCCTGCCCACAACTACCAGTGGATGGTAGTGGACCCTTCCCTGTGGAGCTTGACATGAGACTGCAGGCAACACTTGGCATAGCTTTGTGAGAAAATATGGGCCAGAGATTCACTGGTGCTGAGATTTCTGACCCCCAGAATCTGTGAAAGATAAATATCATTGTTTTAAGTTGCTTAGTTTTGAGGTAATTTGTTATGCAGCAATAGATAATTAATACATATTGAATGAGTTCTTAATCAGAGTTCCCTTACCTGTAAAATGTGGATAAAAAAATGGCCCCTTATGTGCAGTTGCTATGGGGACTAAAGGAGAGAAAGATGAGTAAGAAATGATTTCTCGTATCAAGGAGGGTATAGTCCAGTGGGAGGCTTTATGTCAGCTGTGCTGAATGCATGGGGACATGGGGTGGGAAAGGCCTGCCCAGAGCACAAATGGTGTAAACAAGGGTGTTGTGACAGACAGTGCATGGTAAGTAGTCTGAGGCCCAGAAGGAAGGAGAGGCACAAGGTGAGGCTGGGACCTGACCAAGGCCAAATACTTCAGAGGACATGTATGTCCTGAGAAGGGCACTGAGGTGTTTCTTGGGGCCATGAGTGCATTGACATGTTTTCAGTGAGCACAAGAATATAGCAGTGACAAAAGCAGGCTTACAGTTGTTCATAAGGAAAACAATACAATGATTAAGAAATAATAATATAAGAATAAATCCTGTGTTTCATGTGCTCACAACTGTAAACCTACTTTTGCCATACCCTGTATGTTGGAAGGGCCTGGGACCATAAGGGATTCTAAGTTCTAAGTGCTTTTATTTTGTATTTTTAAAAAACATGAGCAATGTGTGTATTCTCATTGTAAACAGTTAATTTAGAAAGTAAAATCATTCTTTTTACTTTTACTTTTTTTGTATTTTCTTTTTTTAAAGATTTTTTAATTGTTATTTTATTACAGTTATCCCAATTCATCCCCCTTTGGTCTCCTCTGCCCATTCCACCCCTACTTCCACAGCCAATCCCCACACTGTGTTTATGTCCACGGGTCATTCATACCTGGTCTTTAACAAGTCTCTTCCCCTTCTTTCCACTATTATCCTCCTCTTCCCACCCCTCTAGTCACCATCATTCTGTTCCATGTTTCCATACTTGTGGTTCTATTTTGTTCTTTAGTTTATTTTGTTCATTAGATTCCTCTTACAAGTGAGATCATATGGCAGCTCTCCTTTTCTCTCCCCAGGGGTATCCTAGTTTTAATCTGTGGCATAACACACTGGGACACGATAACCAGTGATATGTCAGAGCTGGCTTCTATCAATGCTTGTGTTTAGGGGCATCACATTAGTAGCTCGAAATTGGCCATATTTGTGCTATGTAAATTGTCAAAGAATACAAATTAGAGCTCCCCCTGCAAATGATTTTTAGAAGGATACCACTTTTCATGTATATCTATTAAGACTCTTTTCTACTTATTTACATATAAACATTCATTTTGGACTGAGAGCTAGAAAAATTAGTTAAAGGTTTACAGCATGAATCCTGGAGTCTGGCAGCTTGAATTCAAATCCTGACTCTTCTCTGCTGAGTTACCTTGGCTCAGCTGAGCCTCAGTTTCCTTCTCTGTAGAATGCACATAATAGTAGAGCCTAACTTATAGAGTCATAGTGAGGATAAAATGAGTGAATGTATGTAAGGGACTTGGAAGAGTGCCTGCCACCCAGTAAATCTTTGTAAAGTTTAGTTAATGTTGTTAGCCTAAACAGGGTCCTACTTAGGTGAATTCTACAACTTACTTTTTTTAACAATGCATCTTGGAGGAATTAGAGATTATATTTTCTTTTTTTTTTTAAATTAAGCTTTTTATTTTGAGATGATTCTAAGTTCACGTGCAGAAAAAAAAAGAGATCCTGTGTGTATCCGTTCACAATGTCACCCAATGGGAACAGCTTGTAAAACTGAAGTTCAATATCAAAACCCAAATGCTGACATTGTTACAGTCAAGATAGAGAACCTTTCCATCACTGCAGGGTGTCTGTGTCAGTCTCTTATATCTGCACCTCTTTCTCTCTTGCCCCCACTCTCCTTGTAAAACCAGCAACTATTACTTTGTTCTCCATTTCCATAATTTTGTGACTTCAAGAACATTTTATAAAGAGCATTTTATAGTATGTACCATCTTGGGATTGACTCTTTTCATTCAACATACCTCTCTGAACATGCATTCTGTTGTTAGATGTATTAATAGATAATTCCTTTTTTACTGTTGCGTAGTGTTCCATAGTGTGGGTATGCCAATGTTTATTTGCCTTTGTTACCCATTGAAGGACATCTTGCTTATTTCTATTTGAGGTCATTAATAATGTTACAAACATTCATGTACAGGTGGGCTGTGAGCTTCCTCGGCTCTAATTTCAGGATGCGTAAAGAGAAAAGGAAACCTAGGATATTGGCTGCCATGCCATCTCCCTGATCCTAGACCTCCCTGAAAAAGGCGATGGACCTGCCTTCTTCATTCCTTTCCAAGTTTCCTTATGTATGTTTTATATATAATGTCCAGTGTTTTGGGTTATATTTAGCAGGAATAATAAACAAAAGTATGTCTACTTACTTTTCTTGGAGGCAGAAATCCCAGCATCCTTTCTAATTGCTGCGTACAAGCCTGTAGTATAAATGTATGGGTATATCATAATTATTTCATCCATCTTCCACATTTTCCCAGATTTTTACTCTAGAAACCATGTTCCACTGAATGGCCTTGTGCACCCAAGAGGATATTTTTCTATGGTATTAATCAGAGTGGAATGGGATTGCTTGGTCAAAGGGTATAAATTCTTATATTTAGATAGACACTTCAAAATGTGCTCCAAAAAGACTTCCCCAGTTTACACTCCTTTCTGGATAATACCTTGCAGGCATCGAAAGGCAGCTCTACCCTTACCTGATGTTCAGTGAGTGCAGGTGGAGTTTAAGTGAGATACATCTATTGTGGCCTGCGTATGAACTCAAATATTAGCTCATCTGAATGTAGAATGTTTAAAATGGTGGATAGAGGCCTGATGAGAAGCTTGTGTCACAGCTGTTTCTCTAGTTTACGAGTGGTGAGGCCTTCTTGATCGGATGAGAGACCTGTGCCCACTGATGGGAACACTC
>PVKM010045841.1:0-11873 GCA_004027735.1 Carollia perspicillata
TCATAGGTGTAGCTATCAATAGGATTTTCTAGTTTATACTTGTTAAATATATGGTGATTTCAATCACTTGTCGATTGTGTCTTTTTTTTTCTTTTCACATGGAAAATTCTTGGAAAGTGAGGGCTGTGTTTTCCATTTCCTTAATAGTTGATTTTTCTCCTAGGGGAAGTTCAATAAGTGCTGAGTGATTGACCGACCGACCTTGAGGAAATAAAATCATTCATCCTTCAGGAATGGTTTCATAGCATTTCTGGAAGTAATTACAAGATTAAATTTTCCTGAAAAATTTACCGAAACAACTGTTTTTCAAAATTAAATCGGAAATATGAATGGCCTTGGACATCTGTGCCTAGCAGAAAGCCATTTACCATTCCAGATCCCATAGGCAGGGACTTCCCTTCTCCCACATTGTTAAATTTTTGCCCTGTAGCAAGCAGGGGCAGTGCTATGTTCACCAAAAACCCGACTACAGCTGTTTGGTCTTGGCATGAACACTCATCTACAGCTTGTCAGTTATTCTGATTGCAGACCTTTGCCAGAGTCTCCACTTACTTTTAGAGTGTCGAATTGATAATGCAGCTATGGAAACTCTCAGAGGGCCTCTCACCCCACCGTTCTGTAAGCCCCAAAGAGGTTTCCTCTGCATATCTCTACCCTGTGTATCTGCTGAATTGAGTCATGAAGAAAAAGATGAGAAAGGGTGGATGGAAGCTGTTAGCTGGTGATGCTAACAATTCATTTATTTCCCCTGTGAAACTGGCCTGTGCAGAGAAGACAAGGATTTAGAAGCTTAAGAGTAATTTTTTTAAAATCAGCAGGGCTGCGGGTTTTAGGGCCACTCAATGTGACTGGGTAGGGAGAACAGGGTAGGAAGTGGCTTTGCTTTGCAGAATATTCTGCTTGCCTTCATTTCCTGATCTCTCACGGACCCCAGATCTGAGGCAGGATGGGAGGACTTGCGTCCTTTTCCATACAGTCTTCCTTTCTGCTTAAAATGGCATTTTCCTTCTCAAAGTTGTCCTTAGAGTGGCCCTGAACTTACATACATTGTGATTCATATCCCCAAGGTTGGCCATTTCTCATAAACATTTTTAAGCAGCATTGAAGGAGAACAAGGAGCAGTATTTCAGTTGAGAACTATTTGTATTTTGTTCATTTAAACAAATATCATTTTTCATTTCTCTAGGTTGCACATATTAAATATAACCTGAGTTATAAGACTGAACTTATCATACACAGTGATAGACTTGTTCGATTTTTAGTTTTACTGAACATTTGACTATCTTAAAAGCAAAACTAACTTTCAGTGTATAAAATAATGTGCCTAATGACTTTTATCGTAGCTATCTAAACTTTTTATTTTGCCCTGGCTGGTGTAGCTCAGTGGATTGAGCACCGGCCTTCGACAAAGGGTCGCTGGTTTGATTTCCAGTCAGGGCACGTGCCTGGGTTGCAGGCCAAGTCCCCAGTAGGGGACACACGAGAGGCAACCACACATTGATGTTTCTCTCCACTCTTTCTCCTTCCCTTCCCTCCTCTAAAAATAAATAAAATCTTTATAAGAAAAACTTAAAAGAAAAGAACCCTTGAGAATGCTGCAGATGCGGCTCCAGGTTGAAATGGAAGGTGGCATTGTGATTTTACAGCCCGGGTGCTACTGATGAGGAAGTTTGAAAAATGTAATTTTTAGCCCCCCAGGCTCAGCGGTACAGTCAGGCACCCCCACCCCAAAAAGGCAGAAACAGAGAATGAATGCTCACCCGGGTGTCTGGTCCACTATGCTTGTCACCAAGCTGACTTTGGGGTAGCACTAAACACAGCTGTCATGGTCTGCCCTCACGGGGTTTGCCGTCCACACTAAACACATCACACAAGTAGCAATGATGAGAATTGTGATGAAGCTGAAAAGTACAAGTACACGATGCTTAAATACTTAGAAATAAATAAGAAGGGGGCTTGTTCTAAACTAGGATGTTGGTGGGGCGCTAGGGAGGCCTCTCGAGGAAGAAGCGTGTAAACTGAGTCTTGCAGGTGAAGTTGGATTTGCCCAGTGAAGAAGGAAATGGGGAGGGCAAGAGAATCCCAGGCAAAGGAAGCACGTGTGGGGCCTGAGGCCCGCTGGAAGGAGAGGACAGTGCGAGGAAGTAAGAGGTGATAAGGCTACAGATTTGTGTTGGGTCCAATCAGAGCTTTGAGGTCACAAGAAGGATTTTTCCTGAAGCAGTCAAAAGTCACCTTTTGATTATAAAAGTGAAAGCGGTTGAGTGTTTTTAAATGATCTCAGCGGCTGGCTTCAGTTTGGAGTATGGCCTGGAGGAGTGAGGCAGTGGAAGCCAGGAGACAGTGAAAACCTGGATAGCCCAGGTGAGCGTGGTGGTGTGGCAGCGGAGATGGAGAGAGAGAGACAGGCCTGGGTGCATTTTTGTGGGGATAGACTGTAAGACTCACAGAGTGGAGAGTAAAAGTGTAAGTGTCAAGAATAAAATTCCCTAGTTTCTGGCACAATTAGCTGGGTAGTGAGCGCTTTTCAGTCATTTTCATGGAGATGTCAGACAAAGGCATTGGATCCAGAGGTCTGGAATTTAGAGGGAAGGTTTGAGCTGAGGTTACACATCTGGGCGTTGTCATGTCTGGGTAAGATGTACAGCCATGCCGAGGAGGAGGGAGATTGAGGAGAGAGATGGCCAGAGTGTGGGCAACCCTGGCATTAGATGTCTTTTAGAGCAGGGACAGCCAGTAAAAGCAGAAAAACAAATTCAAGTAAAATCAGAGTGTTTCCAAAAAGAGGAAACTTTCCATCAGGCTTAGTAGGGAAAATTTTTATTTTTGAATAAGGCCACTTCTAAAAACTATAGAGATTGATTCGTGTGTCCAGTTCTGTGAGTAGCTAGACCATGCCTGGAAAAGTTCACTTAAAATAAAGAATGCATTTATTTCTGCCTCTGTTAGCTGTATTAATTATGTTGATCCCTATATTAACTGTTTGGACATACAAGGGAGTACCCCCCAAAGCCCGGAATTTATTTATAAAAAACTATGTATGTATTCTCACATGTTTAAACTTTAATCACCTTCCAAATACTCTTCATTGCAGGACATTTATGGAGACATTTTTCCACTGCTCAAAACAGTTTTTGAACTCCTTGATTTTGTTGCCTTTTAGTGCTTCTGCCATTTTTTGTTTCACCTCTTCCACATCAGCAAAACGTTTCCTTTTAAGGACATTCTTCATCCAGGGAAACAACAAAAAAAGGCACTTGGGGTGAGATCAGGTGAGTAGGGCATGGGGGTCATTTTCACCAAACACTGCTGAACACTCAGCGTAGTGTGGGCAGGTGCGCTCACAAATCACCCATCATGAAATGGGCAAATGCATGGAAAAAGTATTCAAAAAAATTCACTGAAGCCAAATGTAGCCTCTCACAACAATGCCAGCTGGTACACTGATACAGATGGGTTCCTAGAACAGTTACCTAGCAGAGGAAGCCTGTGCTACAAGGGGCCTGCTCTCAGAAAATAAGTCTGGCTTCTGAGAGGTCCCTCCTTGTACCACGAGTGATACCTAAATGACAAACTACACTTTTAATACCAGAAACCCAGATTATCAACAATATCTAGCTAAAATATGACCTCACAGTTATATAATACTATTATAGTGTACCCTGTTATTTCACCATGAAGTATGTAGAGCAAAAGTTATTTGCATTTGATAGTTGAGAAAACTGGGGCTAAAAAAGAGTAAGTGATTTAATAGCAAAGCATTTACACCCAGTAATACCTTCCTCCCTTGGCCTGTCGGATCATTTGTCACCTGAGAAGTTCCTAAGGGCAGAGGACAGGCTACTTTTGACGGTATAGAAGTTTGGGGTATATTTGGCCACTTGTTAGTTGAACAAACATTTAATGAGCCAAATCCCCTGGGTGGGTTCTGATGTGAAAATGAGCCTCTGTCCCCAATAAGTTTATAAACTAATGAATAGAGAATGGACAAGAACAGGCTGGCTGTATGAATGACCATAGGAAAATACAGAAGAGAAGGAAGACTGGTGGTAGTTTACTGAAGAATAAATCTACTTGAACATTTTGCCTAGGGCTGCCTTCCTCATGCCTTGTGCAGGTCACCGAGAGGTCTGCTGTTAATCTGTCTGTTCTTTTATGTAGCTACAGACCGGGTTCCTGGTATTAGTACCACTCATGTGCATGTTCACACTCCGGAGTGGGGTAGGTCAGTGTGTTCAGGTTAACCATTAGCCCTGTGTACATTCTTTTTTTTATATAATAATTTATTTTCTTTCAAGATCTCAATCTTTTTTTTAAGAGTTTATTTTTTTTTATTTTTAGTGGGAAAGGGAAGGAGAGAGGGAGAGAGATGTCAATGTATGGTTGCCTCTCCTGTGTCCCCTGCCGGGACTGGCCTGCAACCCAGGCATGTGCCCTGACTGGGAATCGAACTGCAATCCTTTGGTTCATAGGCTTGTGCTCAGTCCACTGTGCTACACCAGCCAGGGCCCTTTGTACATTCTTTATGTTCCATTCCTCATGCTTTCAAACTTCTTGCTTCCTTGTATGGGTAGTGTCACCTATCTAGTCACTTTGTCAGCTCCTAGAGGACAGGGGCATGTTTGCTCACAGTACTGAGGCTAGACATGTTGCATTGCACTCACTGGATGCTGCCTAGCACTTACTTAGAAAAGTGTTCTGGCTCAGCGTGTTCTCTCCCATTGAACAGTGACTCCAGTCATTCTGTGCTTTTGATTTGGAAGATGATTTATTTGATAGCCAAGTTAATATTTTTAAATGTGAACTTTTTTGAATAGAAAAATTATAGTCAAAGGAGAAATAAACTTAGAGACATTATAGACCCATCTGAGAGTGGAATACAGGAAAATGTTAAATAATTCATAAGTTGCTTGATAAGTGGTGAATAAATGCATAATGGAACGTTTGTAGAACTTGGCAAGGCCTTCTGGAGAATCCATTAAACAAATGCATGCACAGTCTTACAGTATCTGCAAGAATTTCTGGAAATTTTTTTTATTCTGAAAAATTGAATGACATGTAGCTAAATTCCAATTAGAAATGTGAATAAAAATATTCCAGTCCCTATATTAGTGAATTATTTTTTATCAGGGCTTTCTGATTTGTAAAAATAAGATTTTAAGGGAAGTCAGAGGATTAATTCTTGAAGATAAGGTACTGCTCTGTCTTACTGCCCTCAAGCAAATGTCTTTGGGCTGCATTCAGATGATCACAGATATCTCTCTTTCTTATTTCAGGAATGTGTGTAGTCTCCAGCCTTTATTAGCCAAATTGATCTCTCAGACGTGTGGTCTGGCAGAGCCCCTTCTTGCTTGTTAAAATTGGAATATGTTTTAAATAGTTGTGCATTCAGTTGTATTTGTTGCCTTGAAGCATGTGAAGAAAATGTGCCTGTTTCAGACCACAAGAACAAGGGAATTTTTTTGTTTGATGGTGGTTAATCAGTTTTCTGTTCTTTCCAGAGATAACTGCCTAAAAAAAGACCATGTGTTTCAGGGTCCCTCCCATAAAATCAGAGACATGTAGGAAATGACAGGAAAGGGTCAAATATTAATGAGTGTTTTCAGTCTGAGGAAAAATACTTAGAAGGAGCAAAAAGTCCATTGTCTGGAACAAGTGGTTAAAGGTTTTCAAAGATATTCATAAAAAATTGAATAAGAGGAGTAATGAAAAAAAGCTGTTCCATGGAATAAATTTCCTTTACATAACTTTTCTTCTTTGATGCAGTAATAACCTGTGGGCAGCAGAATATTAACAGAATGGCTGTATTATGCAGATTTGAAGAATTAACTGTGACCTCTTTTTCAATGAGTGGTAGTTATTTAGTTGTCTGAATATTTTCTATACATAATGTCACTCATTACATGGTACCTAAATTTTTCCTTTTTACTCTCTTTTTTTATGATTTTATTTATTTATTTTTAGAGAGGGTAGGGGAAGAGGAAAGAGAGGAAGAGAAACATCAATGTGTGGTAGTCTTTTACACCACCCCATCCTGGGGACCTAGCCTGCAACCCAGGCATGTGCCCTCACTGGGAATCGAACCTGTGACCCTTTGGTTCATAGGCTGGTACTCAATCCACTGAGCCACACCAGCCAGGGCTCTTTTTACTTTCTTAGTATGTTTTAAAAGACAGCATTTGCAGAAAAAGAGAGAGTGCATGATACATATAAACACCCTGAATAGTCTGTTAAATGTCTTCCGGAAGCCCAGAGACTGGAAGGAAGGTCATTTTAGGCTGGAATATTTCAGGATGGCTTTGAGGAGGAAAGAGATCAAATTGGAACATGCTTGATGGATGGATAGTTGTAGGAGAGGATTCAGGAGGGGTTTTAGATAAGGAGTGTATGGCTGAAATATTCTTTTTAATATTTTATTTTTATCTTCTAAATGCTTTTCTTGGGACATATTCTTGTATCTTTTCACACATCGTTTTTGTTTTGTTCTCAGCACTCTGCTTCCGGGGCCAAAACTGAATTCTCCCACAGCTCACCGGACACTTTACTGCCTAAAATCCCAAAGGGTCACTTTGCATATACATGTTGTCAGTAGCATATTTTCACTGGATCCTTTGCTGTGGCTTAATTTGCCATCTAAAGTCTCCACAATCCTGTCCTCTTTGACCTTTCAGGGGGATATTCCCTTGTTACTTGGGGAAAAGGCGAGATGGCTAGTTGCGCTTGTACCCTGTCATCCCTCCACCAGTCACAGTGTTTTTTCCATGCATTTGAAGTCACACTGAATTATTGTCATTTTTTCTCTTATTATCTTCCACATTCTATAGATCAGATGGGTCTCAGATGGGGTTTGAGATGGAATCCACCAACCAGCAAATCCCAGGAATGCGTGTGTATCTCTCAGTCACGCCTCCTAATTCTCCTTTCATTTTCTGATCTGTGTCCCCGCCTCTACCTGTGTCCCCAAATCCTTTCACAAAATAATGACACAACTATGGTAAGATAAAGCTGGGACACACACACACACACACACACACACACACACACACACACACACACAGTATTTAGATAGAGAGTTATCTGGAGTTATATTCCTTCCCATGGCGTGCTACTGACTGGCATGTGGGCCAACCTGCTCTTATTAGGCTTCTTAGAGCTCAGGAAACAATGAGAAGACTACACATACTAGGAGTTCTGATGCCTAGTGTTTTCTATTCTGTTTTTGCCACAGAGCAATAAAGCCTCTTTTAGAAAGCCAGTGTCAATCCCTGTTTGCAAAAACTTTTGTAAGTAAACAATAGTTTATTTCGTTTTTTTAAGCTTTTATTTATTTATTTATTTTAGAGAGGGAAAGGGAGGGAGAAAGAGGGGGAGAGAAACATCAGTGTGCAGTTGCCTCTCACATGCCCCCTACCTGGGACCTGGCCTGCAATCCAGCCACCTGCCCTGACTGGGAATTGAACCAGCAACCTTTTGGGTCACAGGCCGGAACTCAATCCACTGAGCCACACCAGCCAGGGTATTTATTTATTTTGAGAAGAAAAACACCCATGGGTCAGCTGAGTATATGGCCTAGTCAGCTTTCGTCCTATTTTTTTGTTTGTTTGTCTGTTTTTTCCTGCTGTTGATTCTTTTCTGTAAGCAGATTGGAAGTTCTACTCAATCTACATACATAGAAGGCAGTAAGTAAAGAGAAGGATATGTCAGCTGACTTCCCTCAAGAATGATCTAACTAGACAATCTTTGTTTTTCTTTAATAAGTATGTGTAACAGTTTGGCTCAGTGCTCTTATACTCTGCAGGGAGGCGTAGAGAAGAGCATGCTCCTCAGTGGAGATTCCAGGACCACCTTGGCTCCCCACTCCTGCTTGGGTTCAAAAGAGGAAGATGTGTCTCTCATACGTTAGCTTTTACCCTCCGATAAACAGATGGCATGCTAAACAGTTATTCTCAGGAGAAGTAGACAAAAAGAGGGCTTTGTCTCCTTGGATACTCGAGTGCATTCTGGAGGTCAAAGCCTGAAGCATGGCAGGAACCAGGGCTACAAATGGGCTCTGCCACGACCTCTCTGTTTCTATCTCTGCTTCTGTCAGCACCGCTGCCTCCTCCAGGCCAAATTGTGGAGGCCAACAACTGCCTCCACTTTTTATATCTCATCATCCAACCTTGGGGAGAGGCCAGCACAGAGGTTCCAAGCCTAGAAATAGGATTCATTGTACCTTCTTAGGGCTGGGGCCAGTCCTGGACCAAGCAGTTACAGTGGGGACCAGGGAATTCTAGTGGCCAGAGCATAGTGTCACAGTATACAGAATCTTTACTCTTGTGCTAACCAGGTGTGTGTGGGAGAGATGTGGGTAGGGAGCTGGGCATTCCAAACAGAGTGTTGAATATGCATTAAGTGAGCATATATGAGGTCTCCTGCATAGAACAAAAATTTGCTTCTTATATTAAGCACCTTAATGTGAACTACTGAGGAACCATTTTTGTGAGACAGACTGTGTTGTAGTGACAGAGTGGCCTTGGCAAGCTCAGGACTATTCATAGGCTGTGGGTAAAAGCAGAGACTCTGGCTGGGCAGTCAGGAGCCTGGGGCTCTGCCCAACTTTTCCATGAATGCACTTGGGCCTCTGTTTCTTTATTTATAAAATGAAAGAGAGCTACATTAAGTGGTCTGAAGAGTGCCCTCCAAGCCTAAAACTGCTGTTTTTGCCTGCAGCATCATTTGTCATAGAATATAATCAATTTACAATAAGATTTATGATGATAGATTTTAAAACCACTACTGCTTTACAAGCACATATTGCATTTGCCAATTTGATAAGGCTTGAGCATATAAGAAAGAGGCATTAATTTTTTTCAAAATGGAATTTGAATAAAATTATGTTTTTCCCCAAGTCTTTTTTAAAATTTATTGAGGTGACGTTGGTTAATAGAATTATGTAGGTTTTGGATGTACGGTTCTACAATACAGCACCAGTAGCTTGTACAGTGTGTTCACCCCTGCAAGTCAGGTCCCCTTCCGTCACCGTTTACCCCCTCTATCCCCTCTTCTACCTCCCCCCACCCTGCTTCCCTCTGGTAATCACCATGCTGTTGTCTGTTTCTTTGCCCAAATCTTTTTCTTGGTTTTTAAAACTGTATGTTGCTTTTTTTGCTCGATAATTTCCTCCTATATCTCGTAAGCTCCTCATCCTTGCTATATGTTTATGTGGAATATTAAATATTATTCTCATCCATCTAACTGCAACTGTTTCTCAATTTCAGCTGCACTTTGTATTCAGTTTGCATTAGGGAATACAAAACTGAGCCATGTTTTAGCAACTTCGTGTCAATCACTTGAGTCTAGATTCCATTTTTCCACAGGATGAGAAGGTAAATAAATTGGCTCTAGCAAGAAGCTTGAATATTGGGATATGCCCATAATCGTCTTTTTCAACAGAGCTCTGTGGAGAGGACAGGCAAATCCTGGAGAGCAGTGCCCAGGTCATGGGGAGCCCTGCCTTATTACACAGCATCAGCATAATCCACTGCGGGGGGCGGTGCGTCCTTTGTGGGAGAGTGGGTAGTGGCCAGCCTGGCTTCCTGCCGCAGCTGCAGTCCTTCCAGTCCAGTCTGCTGCTCCTTAAACCCTTTCATGTAATGCGCCGTTCCCATGAAAAAGGGTTTGTGTTAAAGGGCTTGGTAAACAAGCCTATGTGGCTGGGGATGAATTTCATTTCTCATGCTGCCCTGCCCCATAACTGGGAGTCCTCTTCCGTAGAAAAGTACTTGATTGTTGCTAAGGTTTCATTTGATTCTAAAATGCCTGGTGCTACCAAGGGAGATGCTGAAGGAGTGAATTTCCCAGATGTAATTTCATCATAATTTTTCCGTGATTTATGAGTCTCTATCATGCTAAGCCAAACAAACATTTTCTTTCAATATTCTAGAACTAATAAAAAATCCAGAGAGCTTCATGTAAAGGATTATGTTTTAATAAAAGTGGTAATTCAAAACACCATTTAACTTGTGGCTTTCAATTCTAGTCAAAGCTCTGTTAATCCTTTGCTTGGGACATCTTGATTTTTCTTTTGCATTTTCTTTTAAAAAATAACACACCCACTTGATTGAAATTTGATTCTTCTTAGTGAAACTGCCCGTTTTAATTAAGTTTGAAAATTGAAATATGGCTGGAAGTTGGATGAAATTCAGCATAGTAATTTTCTTTACGTGTTCTGTGTGTTCTGAGGAAGGGACTATAAATTTGTGCAGATGAAGACATTAGATGACTAATTGTTCCTGCTTCTGTGAATTAAATGTAACTTTTTAGTTTTGTTGGTGTTCATAAAAAAATCCTTTTGTGCTTATCATAGGGGAGGGATCTCCAAAAAAAGATATTCAGTTTTAAGCTATGGCCACTTCTTTTTATTAGCTATAGCAAATAGTCCATTCAGGGGTTTTAATTAGGAAAATTAGAAGCATTTTGTGTTGTGAAAAGTTGTGCTCTAATTAAAAATAATAATAAAGTAGGGTTTCTTCTGTGACATGTATGCTCTGTTTTTTACCAGTTTGTATTCTTGGGTGTATCATCCACATTTTTTCCCTAATCATTTCCAAGTCAATTTGGACCTGATAAAAGTTGGGGATGTGCATACACTTTTTTTAAAGCTTTTCATCCTGACTCTTGAATGGAGGAATGAAGAAAAATACATTTGTTTTGTGTCTCTCAATTAATTAAAATGTTAATTTTAAACTTGCTTTGATTTCTCCTATGGATAAGATCAACAGGGGAACCGAGGAGTACGTTTCTGGCAAGCTGAGCTGTTCTTTCTCTGAGCACTTCTTGGCTTGCTTACTTTCATGGGAAAGGTCGGCAGTTAGCTTAGATGTGTGTCAGGTATTCTTTCTTGTCTTCGTGGGATTATCCGTATTGGCCTTTTATTGACGAATTTAATTGCTTTACATTTTTTTCTCTGATGTCTTTTTGATTTGGTGGGTGTCCTGTATTGAGGATTGTTTTCCCCCCTCTCCTGATTGCATATTTGACCATGAATAATTTGTTTTTCCTATCAGTATAATCAAACTAATTTGATTTTGCTGCCACAGTTGAAGATACAGGATAGTGCTGCATTGGGCTTTCGCCTCAAGGGTATATTTTCCAGCTTAACTACCATACTGTTAAGTCACAGCACACCCTCAGGGTGGTATTAATGAACATTCTTTACTTATTTTTAAACAAGTGCTGAAGATCTGTGAGGATTAAAGAATGTGGTAATTAGAAAAAAAGATTCTTACTTGGATGTACTACTTGTAATCTTTTAGAGAAACTGTAGTAACTACTCCAAGGCACCATGGTTTTTAGACCTTCTTCATAGAACTTCAAGGTGCCTCAGAATTCCTTTAAAACAAGAGCCAAAAAATTGTGTCAGAATGTCTTGTGATTGAACGTAGAATAACAGGAGAAAATGGATTCCCCCCCCCTTTCATTTAAAAATTGATCCCTGTTCACTAGGGGAATGGTAAGAGACCATTTCTAGATAAAATGTTTATTTTGAAAAATGTTTAGATGAGATCAAGAGAAGCAGAATAAAAAGAAAAGGGAAGGAAGTATATGTAAACCAAAACTCCCAAAGGGGTGCTGAAAAGGCGAGACTGGATACAGGTGAAACAGTTTTCAAACCCTGGAAGCACAGCCCCCAGTAGAAACTGAAAGTGTACTCCACCTAGCAGGGATGTCCAGCCTTTTGGCATCTCTGGTCCACGCTGGAAGAAGAGTGGTTCTGGGCCACACATTAAATACACAAACACTAACGAAAGCTGATGAACAACAAAAAAAAAGGTTTTAAGTAAATTTATGATTTTGTGTTGGGCTGCATTCATAGCCATCCCAGGCTGCAT
>PVKM010045842.1:0-11867 GCA_004027735.1 Carollia perspicillata
TGACTCCGCCCTGCTTACCGGTCTGGATGGATGTGTCTATTTTATCTCCTTGGTTGTCCTACTCCCTTACGGTTCAATTTTCTCTCAATTTTGGTGGTTATTTTGTTTCTAAATCATTGTTGTTCTTCAGTGTGTCTACCTACGCCTCCATCTTGGCCGGAAATCTACCATTATTTTTCTGATATATCTCCCCAGGCAAGGGAAACAAAATTTAAATATAAACAAATGGGACTACATCTAACTAAAAAGTTTTGCACAGCAAAGAAAAACATCAACAAAAAAAAGAAGATAACCCACCAAATGGGAGAACTTATTCACGAATACATCTGATAAAAGTTTAATATCTAAAATTTATAAAGAACTTAACAAAACTCAACACCAAAAAAAAAAAAAACCTCAATTAAAAGATGGGCAAAGGACTTGAACAGAAACTTCTCCAAAGAGGATATACAGGTGGCCAATAGACATATGAAAAGATGCTCAACATCACTAATCATCAGAAAGATACAAGTTAAAGCCACAATGAGATATCATCTCACAAGTGTTAGAATGGCTATTATCAATTAATCAATAAACAGTAAGTCCTCGAATGGA
The DNA here is from genome assembly GCA_004027735.1 of Carollia perspicillata. Taxonomy (NCBI): domain Eukaryota; kingdom Metazoa; phylum Chordata; class Mammalia; order Chiroptera; family Phyllostomidae; genus Carollia; species Carollia perspicillata. Next base: position 595 of record PVKM010045842.1, read on the forward strand.
TTTGGAGAAATAGGAACCCTTTGGCACTGTTGGTAGAAATGCAGATCAGTGCAGCACTGTGGAAAGCAGTATAGAGATACCTCAAAAAATTACAAAAGGACCAGCCTTTTGACCCAGTGATTCCACTTCTAGGAATATATGCAAAGGAACCTAAAACACTTGGAAAAAATAAACAAGAGCACACCTACATTCATTGCAGCATTTTTTTCTTGTTTTACAGTACTTTACTTTTGACACCATAGAATGTGTTTTGGACACTTGTAATGAAAAACATTACATGTTTTATCATCTGTAAAGGCAATATTGTTCATTACATAATGAGGTGACTTTGTATTTAGAAATTGTAGTCTCTGCTAATAAGTGCTTCCAAATCTCACTTGGTATGAATTAAACTTAACCCTGTTCAACACTGCACTATAGCTTTCTGAGAATGAAAAGCAGGCTGGGAATAATCAATAAATTCTTCTAGATGTATTTTCCTCATAAAATTAAGCAACCTCCAGATTTAAAGTATTTTTTTTTTACTTTAAAGAATTTTTATTTCTTAGTTTCTTCTTGTTGTTCAAGTACAGTTGTCTCCATTTCCCCCACCCCAGCTGAACTACCCCCACCTCCCACCAGCAATCCTACCTGCTTTTGGCTTTCTCCATGGGTCCTTCATACATGTTCCTTCACTGATCCTTCCCCTTTTTCTCCCAAACCTCCCTTACCCCTCCCCTCTGATTACTGTCTGTTTACTCTTTATTTCAAAGTCTCTGGTTCTGTTTTGCTCATTTGTTTGTTTTGTCGATTAGGTTCCACATATAGGTGATATCATATGGTATTTGTTTCTCACCACCTGGCTTATTTCGCTTAGCATAATCCTCTCCAGATCCATTCATATGTCACAAAGGGTAGGAGCTGCTTCTTTCTTTCTCTACATAGTATTCCATTGTATAAGTGTACCATAGTTTTGTTTTTTTTTAACTAATGTAAATATGTTTCTTTCTTTCTTTCTTTTTTTATTTTAAATGTTGTTCATGTACAGTTTTCTGCATTTTACTCCCATCCGAGCCCAATACCCCAGCCCTCCCCACCTCTCTCCCGTTTCTATCCCCCCCCTTGTTTTTGTCCATGTGTCCTTTATACTTGTTCCTCTAAACCCTTCCCCTTTTCCCCTGAAATTCCCTCCCTTCTCCCCTCTGGTACCATAGTTTTTTGATCCACTCATTTACTGAAGGGGACTTAGGTTGCTTCCAATACTTGGCTATTGTAAATTGTACCTCTATGAATATTGGGGTGCATAGGTTCTTTTGAATTGGTATTTCAGGGTTCTTAGTGTATAATCCCAGCAGTGGAAATACTGGGTCAAAAGATAGTTCCATTTTTAATTTTCCAAGCAAATTCAATACTGTTTTTGACAGTGGCCACACCAGTCTGTATTCCCACCAACAGTGTACTAGTATTGCCTTTTCTCCACAATGTCACCAGCACTTGTTATTTGTTGATTTGGTTGTAAAGGCCATCCTGACTGGTGTGAAGTGTTATCTCATCTCTCTAATGGCTAGTGATGCTGAGCATCCTTTCATATGTCTCTGGGCCCTCTGTATCTTCTCCTTGGGGAAGTGTCTATTCAGATCCTTTGCCCATTTTTCAATTGGGTTGTTTGTCTTCCTACAGTGAAGTCCTGTGAGTTCTTTATACATTTTGGAGATCAAACACTTGTCTGAGGTATCATGGGCAAATATATTTTCCCATACAGTTGGTTCCCTATTCATTTTGCTGGGTGGAGGGGGGTGTTATACATGCAGAAGCTTTTTATTTGGATGAAGTCCCATCTATTTATTCTTTCCTTTACATCCCTTACTCTAGGGGACATATCAGTGAAAATATTGCTACATGGAATATCTGAGGTTTTTTGCCTATGTTCTCCTGTAGGACTTTCATGGTGTCATGATTTATATTTAAGTTCATCCATCTTGAGTTTATTTTTGTATATGGTATAACTCAGTGGTCAAGTTCCATTTTTTTGCATGTGGCTATCCAGATCTCCCAACATCATTTGTTGAAGAGGCTATATTTACTCCACTTTATGCTTCTTCCCACTTTGTTGAATATTGTTTGACCATAGAGACTTGGGTTTATTTCCTGCCTCTCTTTTCTGATCTATTGATCTATGTGTCTGTTCTTATGCCAGTAGCAGATTATTTGATTATCATGGCCTTGTAATATAGATTGATATAGGGTATTGTGATCCCTCCTACTTTTTTCTTCTTTCTCAAACTTGCTATGGCTATTTAGGGTTATTTATGGTTGCATATAAATTTTTTAAATGTTTGTTCTATATCTGTGAAACATGTCATTGGTATTTTAATAAGGATTGGACTGAATCTATAAATTACTTTGGGTAGTATGGACATTTTGATGATGTTAATTCTTCCAATTCATGAACACAGCATGTGCTTCCATTTGTTTGTGCCTTCCTTAATACTTTCTTCAGGATTCTGTAGTTTTCCAAATACAGGTTTTTTATCTCCTTGGTTAGGTTTGTTCCTAGCTACTTTATTTTTTTGTTGCCATATCAAATGGGATTTTTTTCCTGATTTCTGTTTCTGGTGTTTCACTGTTGGTGTACAAAAATGCATTCAATTTCTGAATATTGACATTGTATCCTGCTCTTTGCCAAATTCACTTATTAGGTCAAGTAATTTTTTGGTGGAGTCTATAGGGTTTTCTATGTACACTATCATGTCATCTGCAAACAATGACAGTTTTGCTTTCTTCTTTCCAGTTTGGATGCTTTTTATTTCTTTTTCTTGTCTGATCACTGTGGCTAGGACTTCCAATACTGTGTTGAATAGAAGTGGTGAAAACAGACATCCTTGTGTTGTTCCTGAACTTAGTGGGAAAGCTTTTAGTTTTTGCCTGTTGAGTATGATGTTGGTTGTAGGTTTCTCATATATGGCCTGTATTATGTTTAGGTATGCTCCCTCTACTCCCACTTTGCTGAGTGTTTTTATCATAAATGAGTGCTTTCTTATGAAATGTTTTTTCCACATATATTGATATAATCATGTGATTTTTGTCTTTCTTTTCATTTATGTGATGTGTTACATTTATTGATTACAAATATTATACCCTCCTTGCATCCCTGGGATGAATCCCACTTGATCATGGTGTATGATCTTTTTAATGTATTGCTGGATGTGGTTTGCCAATATTTTGTTGAAGATGTTAGCACCTATATTCATCAGTGATTTTTTTTGTAATTTTCTTTCTTGTTGTGTCTTAACCTGATTTGGAATTAGGATGATGCTGGCTTCATAAAAAGCATTTGGGGGTCTTCCTTCCTCTTGGATTTTTCAGAATACTCTGAGAAGGAGAGAGGTTAGCTCTTCCTTAAATGTTTTGTAAAATTCTCCTGTGAAACCATCCAATCCAGGGCTTTTGTGTGATGGGAGTTTTTTGATTACTGCTTTGACTTTGCCAGCTTTTATCAGTCTGTTCAGGCTTTCTGCTTCTTCTTCATTCAGGTTGGAAGCTTATATTTTCCTAGAAATTTGTCCATTTCACCTAGGTTTTCAAATTTCTTGGCATATAGTTGTTAATAGTAATTTCTTACAATCCTTTGTATTTCTGTGGTGTCAGTTGTAATCTCTCCTCTTTTATTTCTGATTTTATTTATTTGGGTCCTCTCTCTTTTTTTCTTGACTAATTGGCTTAAAGGCTTGTTGATTTTGTCTTTTCAAAGAACCAGCTCCTTGATTTATTGATTCTTAGAATTATTCTTTTAGTGTCTATGTCATTTAATTCTCCTCTGCAACAGTATATATAATCACCGAGGTATGGAATCAGCCCAAGTGGATTGAACAGCTATGGGGTATTTACACATGGCAATACTAATTGGCCATAAAAAAGAAGAAAATATTACCCTTCATGACTGTATGGATAAACCTGGAGAACATTAGGCTAAGTGACATGAGCCAGTCAGAGAAAGACAGATGCCATGTGACTTCACCCATATGTGGAATCTAATGAACAAACTGAACTAACACACAATACAAAGACAGACTTATAGATAAAGAGCAGCATGACAGCTATGAGGGGGGCAGTTAAGGGGATGGGAATGATTGAGCAAAAAAGAAAAAGGACTCACGGACATGGACAAGAATGTGGTGTTTGAAGAGAGGGTTACATAAAGGGACTAAAGGGTAATGAAATAAGTACAAAAATAATCTATAAAAAATAAATAATAAAGATGAAGATATTCAAGAACTATTAAGTTAAGAAAGTATTGAAATTGTTGGGATTAAATTTTTAGAAGGTATAAATGGTTATACATGCAAGAATTAGTAGCCACAGACTCACAGAAAAGAGGGACCAGTTATGTGGCACACAAGCCTAGGCCTCTGACTCAGAGTAACCTGGCCAAAGCCACCGGAGGTGTCCTGCTCTTCTCTCTGACCTCTCCTCCCTCTCTGGGCTTAGGTCTGCCTCCACACTCTTTAGATGCTCTAACTGTCCAGTGTCCAACATCACTACATTGTATCCCTTCTTCTTCCTGCCTTCCTTTCTCCCTGCCTTGTACCAGCTCTGTTCCCGAAAAAGGAAACCAACTAAGGTGCTGGTGGTATTCCTGTCCTGTGATATTCCAGGTGAGAGAAGAACACTCTCATTAATCATTATTAGTTCTCTTTTGCAACCACTTTAAATTTTCATACTGGATATAACTGTTTTTCATTTCATAAATGTGGAAAATGTGAGAGTCTATGGCAAGTGTGAAGTGCTTTGAGAAAACAGTGTGCTTTGGAATAGAGAGCCACAGAATTTTAAGGCTGAGAAAGATCTGAGCAGCCACCTGGGACAGCCTCCTCCCACAGGCTAGGCTCCCCTAGTGACCTGGCCAAGGTTGTTATATAACTAGTTTTTATTCCAGCAACAGAACCAAGATATTCTGACTTCCCATTTGACTTATTCAACAACAACAAAAAAAGTTTAACAGGCACTTTTTGTGCGTCAGAAACTGAGAATACTAAAGGAACATAAAATCTAATGCTCTTATTACTCTGTGCTTCTTGTTTAGAGTCAAGCTGTAAATGTTTTTATGGTGAAGGCATCCTCAGCTGATAAAGAAATAGTGATGTTTTTGGAGTCGCAGCAAGAGCTCACTGAGAAAAGCAATGTTTGTTCTACTTTTACAATCAAATGGAATTAAGTTGTAATGTGTACTATGGAGCCAGAAAAGATTTTATGAAATATTTAGTCATTTATTTAAAATATATAATTCACACCCCCCTGTTTTACCAGGGAAATCAATAGAAATCAGTGACACTATCCAGTTTTATACTTTTCCCACAACATTTTCACCTCCTACCTTCTTCTGAATGGAAACAAAACACAATTCTCAAAAGGAGTGAGATTCCAAAATGCCATGCTTCTCAATCACAGAGACTCTTTCACTACTTCCATCTGGTGAGGAGATAGACATGAGGGTACTCCATTTCTTTCCCCTTTGACAACAACATTTTTATGCCGGTTGATAAAGGAAAGAAATGCAAAACTAGAACCAGCATTAATGAAGCACTGTCTGAGCCCATAGTAGGCATGATACACTCTTTATGGTTTTTGTTGGCAACTGTCAGAAGTCACATGATCTTTTGACCCAGAACTAAATGTTCTCTGAATGTGGAATATCTAACACAACCCTGACTCCAAGATAAAGATTCAAGACGGGAACCAGTTTTTCTAGTACCTCTGGTCAATGCCGACACTCGAGGATAATAATGCCATAATGGCTATTTTCTTAGTGAACAAAAACCTGCAATATGTCTCTTTGCTTTGTTTCATTGCTTTCATTTCTAAACATGCAGCTAGTTATAGGTTTTGGCATTATTCTCTATACATCATTATCACTGCTTCTTGCCTTTGCCTTGTAAAAAAACGGACTATTCCACATTAGCTGGTGTGTGGTGACCAAATTTCAACATGGAATATATGCCCCTGACATGAACTTGATAGTTCCCAGCCTATCAGAGATGCCCCAGAATGAAAACATAATGTTACTGAGGGGTGGAAGCCATTCTCCAGTCATTTATCAGGCTTCGTGATGTTCAGGAGAGCCTAAAGAAAAATACGAATAATGTTTTTTAATATACCAAGAGCTGACTGCCACAGGCCATTCTACTCCATGCTTAAACAAAAGCAAACTATGGGTAAGTGTTACGTGCAATTTAAACTACATTTCAAGACAAGTACTAGCACTAAATTATGAACTCTTTCAATAATGAAAATATGCATAGAAGATATTACTTTTTAATGCCCATAAATATAGTCACTATGGGATAAAAACAGACTCCTTCTAAACTATAAATATTCTGCAAAATAATTAAATAATCGTGATGGAGAAAGTTACTAGCATGGAAGTAGGGTGAGAATATCAAGGACTGGGCTTACATTTATATAGTGAAAATGTTTGTCTCCTGTGATTGTTTTATTCACAGACATCTACTGAACACTGTGTATCAGTCACTTTCACATGAAGAGACTAGATTTAATATTTATTTAGCATCTACTATATACTGGGCACTCGACACATAGTGACTTCACTAAATCCTCATGACAATTGTGTGAGATAGACATTACATTGAATCACATGAAATTTTAGTTTTTGTGGGTCACAGAGGTCAAATATTAGAAAATGTAGAGTCTGACCTGAATTTTAATGTTGTCATTTTATAGGTGGTTTGGGGAAATTAAAGAAATTGAAGTTTATGCAGCAAATATATGGTAGAGTTGGAATTTCAACCCAGACTCTTTTACCATTCCACCACTTACTTCATCTTAAGAAAATGTTATTAAATAACGTTTCATCTTGTTATTAAATTGGAAGGATCTCACAGCCTTCCATACTATAAATTTATTGCTGCCACCCCCACTAGCCCAAACATCTGAATAGTTTCAGTGTCACATCTTTAGTTTAAGGACTTGACTCTATTAAAATCTTTCTTTCTGTGCATACCCGCCGCCCATCTTTCATTAGCTTCATTGTGATCAGAGTCATTGTATTTTCTCCACTCAAATTTGGAATACGTGTTCAGAGGGAAACCTGAGTAGTTATGAGAAAAAGGTTATAGAATAATTGTGATAGATATTTTGAAAGAATTATCACCACAGACAGCACCAGCACACTGTAGTACAATTGTTTTTCTGTGGCTGCCACTCTTTACTCGTGGTTCTCTGAGGGTGGGTTCTATGTTTTACTGATATTTGTAGAATGCTAGAGAATAGAAACAAGATATTCTCCTTTCTCTTAAAAATTCTGTAGTGTAGGAGTTTTGAGCATTCATTGAAACAACTATTTATCAAGTACTTCATATGCACTAGGTGTTTTGTTAGATTTGTGGGAGTTTGCTAAGAAAAGGGAAAGATTTAATCAGTAAATTAGAATAGTACATATCCATGTTCTTGAACTCTAGCATGTATCGAAATCATCTGGAGAGCTTGTTAAACCCTGATGTCTGGGCTTACCCCAGAGTTTTGGATTCAGTAGACATGAGGTGAGGTCCAAGAATTTGCTTTTTAACAAATTCCAAGATTATACTCATGCTGCTGATCTAGCAAACATTACTTTCTGAAACACTCATATGGACCATTGAAGATTGGGGAAGCAGAATGAACAATATCACAGATGATGAATTCAATATAAGCTGGCTGACCTGTCTGCTGTAATAAATACAGCTATTAAGCTACCATGACTTGTTTCTTTAAAGGGACTCTACCTCAATGCAAAGTGGGACTGACCTCCTAGCTTTGATCCATCTGCCTCCCAGCTCATCAGCCAAACCTGAGACAGCTACCAACCATCCAAGCAAGTTAGAGTTCTTAATTAAGGATCCAACAGAAATCACTGCTTTACCCACAATATTCCTACAGTTTGTCTCTTTAGAGTTGCTTATTAAGGCCAAATGAATCCAGAATCCTCTCCACAAAAATAAATTTTCCTGAAGTTACTCAAGTGTCTCATTGTTCCATAAGACCTTTCAAGAACTCTTAGAGCACAACTTTCTTTTACAACTATTTAAAGTCTTATTTCCAAAGATCTATAGAAATTGAATTTTCTAATTCTTTCTCAGCTGATGCTAGTCTTTAATCTACTGTGTCACTCCCTGTGACTCTGGTGATCCCAACTTCAAATGACAGAAGAAATTTGTCTCACAATTTCTCACCAACAAACACCTTCTCTGCATATCTGAACCTCATCTCATATTATTGATTTTTAAAAAGTGAGAAGACTGAAGCTTAATCAATATTTTCTAGATTGATTCATAGACTTTGACCTACATGCTACATTTGAGCTCATGGATTATAAGGCACATTCAATGAGGTAGTGCTGCATTTTATATTCTTTGTTTTACCAAGTAAATAAGTTGATTCATTAATAAAATGAATAGAGTGGCTAATGAGCAACTCTCACAATAGAGAATATATTATCTAATTCAGTGGGAAAAGACCGTAAACCACCAAAAAAGAGGCTCTACCCTTATGTATCTTTATATGTCTCTCTATCTACCTATATGCATATCATCTCCCAATTATTCACTCTATGAATAATACTCAATTCACAGAGCTCAGTTTTAAATTTAGCGGTGGTACCAGTAGGACTAAATTAAAAAGTTTTCATGTGTCAAGAAAGCAAATGGAATACCAAGAGCAAAAAAATAAAAATATAAAAGCAAAAAGGAAGATGAAAAAATTACCTTACTGTAGGAAACAAAGAACTGTCATAATATATTTTAATAGTAATAACAATAAAGCCATTAGAAATTCATTTTGATTTGTCCCATTGCAAAGAGACATTAAAACATGGGAAAGAGCTTCAGAATTCCTTCTTCCTACAGTTGGAAGGACCTAATGCCTCAAATAAAACCAAGGGACAATTTACATTTCAGAGATAGGCCTTCAATGTTTAGAGCGGTTTATAGAACAGTAGCCACAATGAAACAGAAGAAAGGAAGGCTGCAATCTTCCCGGGATGCTCTAAAGATTGTGTCTACTTTTCTGAAAGAAGTAATCACTGACAATGTGGAACACATAAAATAGAATAATTCAACATTTTTTTAAAAGGAGCATTCCAATTAGTAACTACAGGTATTATTTCCGGTAAAGATAGAAAAAGATTAAAAATTTTCAGGCCAGCAAAAATGACTTATTAGGCAAGCCACACACCAGCATATCTACTAAGTGTATAATTATTTGTCCCAAGAAATTTTCTCTTAATTTATTCTATTTCTATGACCTACAATAAAGGAGTACAAGCATAAAAGTAAATACGTGATTTGCATTTGTGTACAATAAGTTGTCAATAATTTAGAATCAACTAAATTAGACTCCCATAAATTAACAAGATTGAAACTGAAGTTTCTACTATCTCTACAACATAATTTACTAAGCAAATCAATAGTGCAAACATGGTTATAAGACACTTTGGGGAGACTTCATTATATCAGTTACTTGTTTGAAAATGGTACTCACAATGGTAAAAGGGCCTTATTTAACTGTAAACACTTAAGCAATAAACTTCCCCACAAATAATTAGTTCTTGTGCCTGTGTTCTTTAAATTCCCTGACAATTCAAGTGATTTTTGACTCACAGATGAACCCCACACACTGTACCTGTGGCTTCTTCCCTTAACATGTTCCAACCTTGAACCACAAAAGTGACAAGAACACCAGCTCCTGCTCCCATGGGAATAAGGTAAAAAAACTCTGAATCCAAAGGTAGAGGAAAAGAAGAAATTGAGAGGCAAAAGGAGTCAGACCCCAAAGAAGCCTGCTCTTCAAGGATGTGTAACCTACACTGACTACTATTTTTCCCAAAGCTTCTCCAACGGAGTGTTGTGCTCACTTCCTAGGACTGCCATGAAAAATTACTGCAAATGGAGTGGCTTTAAGTAGCACACATTTATTCTCTCACGGTTCTGGATGCAAGTGGACCAAAATCAAGGCACTCCAGGACCACATTCTACAGGAGAAGGCGCTGGAGAGGAGCCTTGCCTCCTCCAGTTTTTGCGGGCTCCTGTCTCGTGGCAGTGTCACAACAGTGTCAGTCTCTGTCTTCACAAGGCCTTCCTGCCTGTGCATTAGCAGAGGTGCTCTTAGTTGACAAAGTAGTTCCAATATACCGTCACCCCATCTGATGGAAGGTGCTAACATTTCAATTTTACAGAAGACATAACTAAACCCAGAATGGTCTAAGGTTGCCTAGCTAAGGAGAAGATCATAGTTTTAACTTCAGGTTTTCTAAGTTCAAATCTTTTGGTATCAAACTACTCCTCTCTTTTCATATATATATATACACACACACACAGGCTAAAATACTTTTAAAGCATTCTTTAATTAAATATATTGGGTGACATGATTAATAACATGAAAGGAATTTAAGGTATATAATTTTATAATATATCATCTCTTTATTGCATTGTGTTCACCACCCAAAGTCTAGTCTCTTTCCAACACCATATGTCTGAGACATTTTACCACCTTCATCCTTCCCCCATTCCCTTTCCCCTCGGGTAACCATCATACTATCATCTGTGTCAATGAGTTTGTTTTTTGGTTTGTTTGTTTGCTCATTTGTTGCTCTGTTTTATCATTGAGAGCCCATATATATGTATGGGAAACTAATTTTTCACAAAGGATTCAAAAATATGCAATTGAATAAAGGAAACCCTCTTTAATAAGTGGCGCTGAGAAAATTGGCAAGCCACATGCAAACAATGAAACTAGACTCCTCATTGACACTATAAACAAAAATTACTCAAAATGGAGTAAAATCTTGAATATAGCATCCAAAACAATAAAATACATAGAAGAAAACATAGGTACTAAGCTTACAAACTTTGGTGTCAGAAGGGTTTTTGTAAACATGAACCCAAAGGCAAGGGAAGTAAAAGCACAAATAATTGAATGGGACAAAAACACAGCAAAAAAATGACAAAACAAAAAGGCAACCAGCTGGACAGAAGAAGCTATTTGTAAACAATATCTTTGATAAGAGTTTAATATTGAAAATATATGAAGAACTCACACAACTCAACAACAACAACAAACAATCTAATTAAAAAATGGGCAGAGGACTAAAAATACACTTGTTCCCAAGAAGACAGATGGCCAACAGATAAATGGGAAGATGCCCAACTTCACTTGCTATAAGAAAAATGTGATTGATTTCCAGTTATATGACATTGTGGTCAGAGAAGATACTTGACGTGATGCTTTCAATGTTCTTAAATTTA
>PVKM010045843.1:0-11859 GCA_004027735.1 Carollia perspicillata
AGAGTTATGTTCTATCACCAGGAAGTAACCCGATTGCACACTCCCTCATGCGGAACCCAAGTCGAACCCACGTGGGTTTCGGAGGGTTTCTTGCAGAGAACAATGGCCTCAGAAGGAGCCTCCTATGCCACTTCTAGGTCTGGAGAGTCTAGTTTAGCCTGTGGGTTCAGGTGGCTTTAAACGTTTCCCCCAGCAGACTGCACACTCCTTAGAGAATATTGTCTATGGCATAGAATAATGGACCACGCATTAAGGACACTTAACAAATGCTAATTATCTATCTACTCAGGGTCCCTCCTAGCAAAACACTTCAGAAGGGTTGTGCCTGACAATGACATACCACCCAATCCTTCATTCCCATGATTTTCTCCTCCTAACTACCCTTCTAGACTGTCTTGTAACTGAGAGCATCTCCCAGTCTCTTCCCCAGAGGCACCTTCCTGCATTCGAATGCACATACTCAATAAGGGCATCAAGGTGACAAGTCTGAGTTTCATTATGTTCTTCCCTCACTGGTGGAGAAGGGGGCTGAGGAATGTTCTCCGGCATCACATTCTGCATAAATACCTCAGCGGCTACCAGGCGGTCCTGGACAAGAAAGCAAAATGGGCAAAATGGTCCAGAAAAGTATTAAATCATTTGACCGGGAAGACACTTTGAGTCACAAAACTCTTTGTTTTAATATTAAACTCCAGTTTCAGTGAGCTAGTAATTTGTGTTTCATTAGATTTGGAATGAACACATACTTTTTAATGGACATTGTCCTCTCTTGGAAGTAGCCATAATTGTGTTTTTGTCATAATTATGCAATACAAGAGCTAGCCATGATTTCTTATACTAGTGGTAAGAGTATAAAATTTTAATGAGGGGAAGGGAGAAACAAAATGGAGAACAATCTTCTAAATTTAACATAAATGAAACAATAAACAGTCATGAAGGGAATTTTGATAATACAATAACTTTTATTAGCTTGATATGCTGAAAAAAGTAGCATGCCTTTTTTCAAGTGACTTCTGAGGAAGAAACATTTGTTTGCATAAAACATGATTGCTTATCTTCATAAATGTTTATTTGAATTTATTGCACTCTAACCAAAACCAACTGCATGGGCCACAGCAGGGAAAACCAATTCTGAATTGCAAAACAAACCCAAGGTGTGACTGCACACATCAGCATCCCATGCTGACTCAGGGACATTTCAGGCCCTTAAAATTCTGCTGCTTTGCCAGGATGAGAGGGTCTAATGAGGCCCGATTTTTTAAAAACAGGGAAAAAATTACAACTCGGGCTGGGGCACCTCCGCAGAAGAGGTAGGTCAGCACCTTTTCCGGGTTTGCCTGAGTTTCTCACCTGCCATGCACACTAGAATCTGTCAGCTGGCAACCTGAGGCCACCTCCAGCAGCAGGAGCCATTTTTATAGGTTTGCAGTTAGGTCAGTTTGGAAGAATTTAGAGCAAAGTTCACTTGTGCTGTGCTCTCCGGCTTACCCTTCTCCACCTCTTCAGCTCTTCTTGGAATCTCTCTCACCTTTGTACAATTACTTACAATCCCCCTGGGTGCTGGGATCCCTAATCTACAAACTTGCCTTTACAGACTCATGAAATACTACTCTCCTGCTATCACCAAGATAAAACCTGGAAACCCTTTGAGGACATGGGTTCACCTTTTCTCCATCCAGAAGGAAAAGGTACAAAGAGGAGGAGGAGAACTCATTCCTGACGAATGCTTTTATACTAATTTTTTTAACTTCAGGCTGCCCAAGAAACCACAGTCAGAGGTGGAGGGAGCCCCAAGACTTAGTCCCCCATTTCCTAGTGTCTAACTCCTCCAAAGGTCCTAAAGCTCCCTCTAATCCTAATCCACAGGATGCTCTGTTAGTGTTTACTGATAAAGGGCAGAAGAGACTACTAACAAATGTCATGGACGAAATGCAGGATAGGCAAGCTTCAATGGACAGGACATCTTGAAATCATGCAACCATGCAAAAAAAATTTTATAGTGATGATTCTCCATAATTAAACAATTTATTTACTTGGCATCATCAAGGAAAAATTTTTTAATATTGCAATTTTTTAAATAAACAGGAAAGCATGATTTCTGATGTTAACTTGTTACTTCTGCTGTCTAACTTTGTCATACTAAATAAAATCATAAAACATGGACAGGAAAGGGGATGGAAATAGAAAAGAAGAAATATCTAACCTCCCAATGTGCCAAGCACTGCTGTTGGTGAATTATGTCATTGGATGTTCATCACTCTTCATTTTTGAAATCAGGAAACAGGAGTTAAGTTGTCCAAGGTCACAGAGCAAGTAACAAAGTAGCTGGCCCAAACTTGACTTTTAGAACTGGGGGCCAATTGCCATTTCAACTCATTCCTTCATTTTTTTTTTTGGATTACATTGCATGGGTTAGACTTTGATTTTTATAGCTGAAATAAAAACACAACAGATTTCCTGTTACATTTTCAATTACCTGGCCAATTTCTGTTTCCCCTTCACATACCTAGTTAAGGCCTTAGTGGTCCACAGTTCATTGAACAGCCACAATTTAGAACCCGATTCTCCATGCTGTTTCTTTACAATGCAGGTGCAGAAGACAGAAGCGGCAGATTTCAGTGGTAGTGCCAAAGCATTGAGACAATTACTGGAAATGAAGCCTTAAAAGGATTTTTCTGAACTATAGTGATGACTGCTTGAGTTCTCTTACTCCCTTTGGCTACAGAGGGAATGAGGGTTTTGAACAACCTCAGCCTCTGCTCGTAGAAAGCTCTTCACCCAGCAATTCATTTCTCTATCTAGAGCACTAGCAAATGGCTCAAATATAAGGGCTGATAACTGCAATTCTAGACACCACGTTATGACTGTGTCCACCATAGAAAGTTGGTTTTGTCGTTTTAAAAAATGACAAAAGCATCCTCACAGCATGAGCCCTAAGAAAGAGAGCTGAACACTTCACACAGTGTGTCAAGAGGAGAGTTAATGAAAAAAAATGCAAATACTCTATTTCCACATTATTTCCCCAAGCCCCCTTGTTGCTCAGACCTTTCCAGCCTTTTAAACCACAGGTAGCTTCTGGCGAAGCGTGTGACAGATGGCCATGTAGAGTTCCTGGCAACTGAGATAAATGCATATAACAGCAAGCACCCACCTTACAGCTTTGGAGGCTTGAAACGCCCCAGCTCCTCCCTGAGGCCTCAGGAAGGGTCGCTTGCTAAAATAATTTTCTGGTTAACAAGAAATCTATGCAACATTTTATGCCTGGGTGTTTCAGAAGCCCCCTCTGAGGGATCCATGCTATGCATTTTAATTTAGGTTTACACGGTTCATTTTTTAACAGATGAACTCTACATAACAATACATTTCACAATATGAAACAAAAAGCCCTTGGTACAGTTCATGTACTGGAAGGTTTTTAACTCTAAATCCAGAACAAATAAAGCAAAATAAGCACAGCAGGATGTCAGCTTGCCTCTTCCAACATTTGGTCATTTGTTGGGGCAGGGAAGGCAAGCACACTTGGAGCCTGGAGGATGGGGAAGCAGCAGGAAAGCAGGTAACGTGCTAAGGAATCTGTATTCGCATCCAAGTCAATGTCCTTTGCTGTCCTGAATCCCTCTTAGTCATTTTGCCACATTTGCGGAAAATCAATCCTTTCTCAATCAGCTCAGATTTCAAATAAGCTTTGAGAGGCTTTTTACCATGGCAGCATGTAAATGGGGATCTCAGATCCATTTGAAAACACAGCAGGAGGGCTAATTTGGAGATAATATACATTTTCTGTTTGTTTGTGTTCAAATCCACAAGGTTTTATAGAACTCTAGGAACTCGTTGGTTAACCCAGATTTTCTAACAAAAAGCCCTGTCCAGGAACTGGCAGTGGGCTTCAAAATCATGCACTTGCCTCAACCTCAGACCCTTGAGGAGTTACCATCCACAACCCTTACTTGATTTGTCTACAGTCACATGGTGTGCAGAGGAGACACCTTCCGACACGCCTTCAGAAGGCTGGGCTCCATGTCTGGCCTCTAATTCTCAGTGTTCATCCTAAACACCCTACTGGGGGAAGCCCTGAAGTTGCTGAGTGGCCCTAGAGGACAGGAGCCTTCCCCTCCGGCTCTCAGCTGGTGAGACTTGAAGGCATCAGTGTCCTCCAGCCAACAGACCCACCTCTCTGTGAACTTGGGTAAGCTTGACTAGTGGTTTGGGGCCAGTGACATTTCTTCTTTCTCTCTCTCTCTTTTTTTTTTTTGTAATTTTTACTGGCTTATTGAGGTGATATTGGTTAATAAAATTATATAGGTTTCAAGTACAGAATTCTGTAATACATCATCTGTATATTGTATTGTGTTCACATCCAAAGTCAAGTCTCTTTCCATCTCCATTTATTGACCTTTTACCCTCTTCTGTCTCCCTAACCCCTCTTTCCCTTTTGTAATCACCATTCTGTTGTCTGTGTCTAGGAGTCGAGTTTTTTTCCTAATCCATTAACCCTTTTCGCTCAGCCTGCCAACCTCCTCTCCTTCTGGCAGCAGTCAGTCTGTTTTCTGTGTCTATGAGTCTTTTTATTTATTTTGTTCATTAGATTCCACATATAAGTGAAATCATATGGCATTTGTTTTCCTTTGACTGGCTTATTTCACTTAGCATAATACACTCCAGGTCCCTCTATGCTGTCGTAAAGGGTAAGATTTCCTTCTTTTTCACATTCACTAGTGTTCCATTCTGTAAATGTACCATGACTTTACCATCCACTCATCTACCGATGGGCACATAGGCTGCTTCCAAATCTTGGCTATTGTAAATAATGCTGCAATGAACATAAGAGTGCATGTATCCTTTCAAATTACTGTTTCAGGTTTCTTTGGATACATTCCCAGAAGTGGAATCACTGGGTCATAAAGCAGTTCCATTTTTAATTTTCTGAGGTATCTCCATACTGCTTTCCAGTGTGGCTGCACCAATCAGCATTCCCACCAACAGTGCACAAGCGTTCCCTTTTCTCCACATCTTCAACTACACTTGTTAATTTATTCATGATAACCATTCTGACCAGTGGGAGGTGATATCTCATTGTGATTTTAATTTGCATTTCTCTAATGATTAGTGACATTGAGCATCTTTTCATGTGTCTATTGGCCATGTGTATGTCCTCTTTGGAGAAGTGTCCATTCAAATCCTTTGCCCATTTTTAAATTCATTTATGGGGGGTGGTTGGTATCGAGTTTTATAAGTTCTTTATAAATTTTGGATATCAACCCCTTATCTTATTAGTGAATTAATATTATTAGTATTAGTATTAGTATTAGTAGTGAATATGTGCTTCCATTTAGTGGGTTATCTTTTTGTTTTGTTAATGGTTTCTTTTGCTGTACAAAAACTTTTTAGTTTGACATAGTCCAATTTATTTTTCTTTTGTTTCCCTTACCCAAGGAGACATATCAGAAAAATATTGTTGTGAAAAATGTCTGCCTAGGTTTTCTTCTAGGATGTTTACTGTTTTAAGTGTTAATGTTAAGTCTTTAATGTATTTTGAGTTTATTCTTTTTTTAGGTGGGTGTCCTTCACTTTGATGAGATTTTTAAAATGTATTTATTTATTTTTAGACAGAGAAGAAGGGAGGGAGAAAGAGAAGGAAAGAAATATCAAAGTGTGGTTGCCTCTTACACACCCCTACTGGAGATCTGGCCCACAACCCAGGAAAGTGCCCTGACTGGGAATCAAACCAAAGACCATTTGGTATGCAGGCTGGCACTCAATCCACTAAGCCATATTAGCCAGGGCTATTTTGAGTTTATTCTTGTGCATGGTGTAAGTAGGTGCTCTAGTTTCAATTTTGTGTATTTATTTGTCCAATTTTCCCAACACCATTTATTGAATAGACTATCTTTATCTCCATTGTATGTCCTTATCTCCTTTGTCAAATATTAATTAACCATATAGATGTGGGTTTATAGCTCTATTCTTTTCCATTGATCTATGTGTTTGTTTTCATGCCAGTATCATGCTACTTTGATTACTACAGCCTTGTAGTATACTTTGATATCAGGTAAAGTGAGTCCTCCAACTTTGGTCTATCTCAAGATTACTATGGCTATTCGGGGTCTTTTGTGGTTCCATATAAACTTTTGGAATATTTGTTCTAGTTCTGTGAAATATGCCATTGGTGTTTAGGTAAGAATTGTGTTGAATCTATAGATTGCTTTGGGTAGTGCGGACATTTTAATGATGTTAATTCTTCTTATCCATGAAAACGGTATCTGCTTACACTTATTTGTAGCTTCCTCATTTTTTTTTCAGTGTCTTGTCTTATAACTTTCCATGTTCAGGCCTTTTTACACACTTTGTTAAATTTATTCCTAAGTATTTTATTACTTTTTATGCAATCATAAATGGGATTGTTTTCAATTTCTGATAGTTTATTATTGGTGTATAATATTTATTTTGTATCCTGCTACTTTACTGAATTCATTTACCAGTTCTAGTAGGTTTTTTGATGGAATCTTTAGGATTCTCTATGTACAGTATCGTGTCATCTGCAAAGAATGACAGTTTACTTCTTCCTTTCAATTTGGGTGCCTTTTATTTCTTCTTCTTGTCTGACTGCTATGGCTAGGACTTCCAGTACTATGTTGAATAAGAGTAGTGAAAGTGGACATCCCTTTTTTATTCCTGATCTTAGGGGTAAAGTTTTTAGTTTTTACCCATTGAGTATGATGTTAACTATGGGTTTTTCATATATCACCTTTACTGAGTTATATTCCTCTATTCCCACTTTGCTGAGAGTTTTTTTTTAATCATAAATGGTAAATCCCACTTGATCACCGTGCATGATCTTGGTGTACTGCTGGATCCAGTTTGCTAATATTTTGTTGAGGGTTTTATAACTATGTTCATCAGGGATACTGGCCTATAATTTTTTCTTTGTAGTGTTTTTATTTGGTTTTAGAACTAGGATGACACTGGCTTCATAAAATGAGCTTCAGAGTCATCCCTCCTCTTGAATTTTTTGGAATAGTTTGAGAAGGAGAGGTGTCAGTTCTTGTTTGAATGTTTAGTAAGATATAACTGTGAAGCCATCTGGTCCAGGACTTTTGTCTGTTTGGAGTTTTTTATTACTGCTTCAATGTCATTAGTTGCAATCAGTTTCTTCATACTTTTTGATTCTTCCTGATTCAATTTTGGAAGATTGTATGTTTCTAGGAATTGATCAGTTTTATTCACATTGTCCAATTTGTTGGCATATGGTTGTTTATAATATTTTCTTAAAATACTCTATTTCTGTGGAGTCATTTGTTACTTTTCCTCTTTTATTTTTGATTTTATTTATTTGGGTCCTGTCTCTTATTTTCTCGATGAGTCTGGTTAAAGGTTTGTCCATTTTTTTTTCAAAATACCATCTCTTGATTTCATTCATCATTTGTATTTTACTCTTTCTTTACTCTATTTAACCTCTTTGTGTTTGTTTCTATATATTAGGTAGATCTATGTATTAGGTCAAATTCTATGAATAAGGCCACCCGGTCTTAAAAGGGTGGTCTTATGTAGTAGTTGTCTCATGGGACCCATGGATGTGGTCTCCTTGATCACCTGAGCTGGGTGTTCCAGGAAAGTCCATTATGTAGGTTATGGGCCATTCTATTGTAATTTGTCTTAATTTCTTTTGGCCTGTTTATGTGTGCATTCAACCCTCAGGCTGGCTGGCTGTGAGGATCGACCTGGACCATGGTGTACAAGCTGCTGTGCAGGTACTAACCACATGAAGTGGAAATCACCTCCATAAGGTATGGTGCCTGTCAAGGTCTCTTTTTTGGATATGCTGCTTGTGAAGCTAATTGGATCCTACTCTGATGTCTATAGCTGGCCACTGGGTGTGTTAGTTCTGGGGCCTCTTGGATGGCACTCTGGTGCAGACCAATGTCAGAGGCTGCCTGTGACTGGCCCTGGGCAACCTGTTTAGAGCTACAAAGCAATCCACAGTTTATAGCTGCCTCTGCTGGCCTGGTATGTATGAGAAGAACCAAGCCATACACCAAGGCTGGCTCCCACCAGCACCAAGTCTGGATGAAGGTCTGCAAAAAGTCAAAGCACCCGGGGATATTCCTCTTTTTCCTCTACCTGCCAGCTGCTTGTTAGATTCAGTCTGTGACAGAGCCTCTGGTGGTACTCAAGTTGCTTGAGGAAGGTTCTCTGTTAGTCACTAGGTAGGGGCAAGTGGTGTACAACAATCTGAAATTCTCTTCTTAATTTATTTTCCTTTCTGAGGTTGTTGAAAATCCTTTTCTTGGCACCATGAGGTCACCTGCAATTTTTTAAAAATCATTGTTTCTTCCAACTACATTAGTCTTATAGTTGAAGAGACTGCAAATGAGTCTGAAAAGACTCCTACCTTCTTCCTATTTTCCAAGTCTTAGTCATCCTTCAAGATCCAAACCTAATGAATCCCCCCCATGTCTTCCCCAGCCATTCACAGCCCACATTGTTTCCCTTGGATGCTAGCTTCAGTATCATATATTGTTCAGTCTCTGCCTAGCCTGGTTTCTGTAACAACTGAGGATTAAAACAATGAATAAATATGAAGGATAAAATATCAACTCTATTACAAAGTGGTTTTGCTAAGACTAACTCCTAGATTTTTTTTAGTCAGACTTGTCCCCAGGCTCAGGCAACCCTGGGCCAGAGCAGGGAATGGATATGAGCCCAGGTAAAACACATACCTTGGGAGAGAAGCGCTGAGGAGAATCCATGCTCTGTGTGAACAAGCCGGCTTCCAAGAGGAATATGGATGGAAACATCTAAAGCCTATCTCACCAATCACATGGGTCACCCCCCCCCAAAAAAAATGGACATGGAATGAATAAAAGGGAGAGAGAAACCAGGAGTGAACTCAGGAAAATTTCTCCTCAAAAAAGCCAGAGAGGGGAAAATTTTGTTCTCCTCGAAGCACATAGTTTTGTATTAAATTTTCCCATGCATGTTAGTTCTGTCCCTCTACCTGGGTTTTTAAGCTTCTTCAGAACAAAAACCATGTCTTATATGTATTGTATCCCTCATGGATGCAAATACAATGCTGAGTAAATAATAAGTATTTTAAAAATATTTGACTTTTAAAGGATTGGCAATGAGAGCAGGGGCTGTGGAAAGTTAATTATTCAATTCTGTGGAAAAAAAAAATGAAACCTTATAAATTCTGACCTGTTTCATCAACGGGTTGGCCAGTTTGGTTGTGGGTCCCAAGTCAAATCGTCACATCCAAAAGACTTGACCTACAACCATGCAGTCTTATTTTCTATTATAAAAAACCCTCTGTTTCACTGTTTAGAACACATTATCACCCAAAGACCTTGAGCATGACTTGGCATAAAGTTGACTCTTCCTAGAGTCTTAATGTCTATTCTCCCTTACTGAAAAATCGATAGGAAATATTGCAAGATTTGGTTGAAAAAAAAAGAAATATTTATCAAATTACAAGAAATAAGAGCTGAAACTCCTGTTTAAGGTGCAAACACAGGTAGAATATATCCACATTTCTCTAAGTTGGTTGATGAAAACCTTGCATTTATGTCATAATCAAAACAAAGAAAACCTATACTCTGAAGAAATGCCCTACCAGCACAACAAACAAAATATGGGTATAAAATTCCTGAGTGTTTACACACCATCTGCCTAGATATTAAAAATGCAGTTCTAGACATAGAGGGAAGCATAACAAATAAAGGAATTCTAAATTGGAATGTTCTGAAATTCAAGCTCTGAAAAGTCTCCCATTGGAATCTGACAAAGTGAAGTCTTCTATCTGAACAAACATTATAAGAGCACTAATGAAACTGGCGCATATATTTGTGTATTGGTTAGTGTCCTCTCCCAGGAACGGGTGATTTTAAAATATTCCTGAAGAAAAAAAAAACCCTTCTGGGTTCTCCACAGCCTGGAAATAGATGCCTGTGTTGACCCACATCTAACTGAGACACTGTCTCCTATGAAGGAAGATCTGCACTCTTAACCACCATAGACAAGAAACAATTGATAGAAACACTGGGTAACAGCTTTTATATCAATGGCGTTGGTGCGTCCTGTTACCTCTAGGGGCACTGCTGAGGAGCACCCTGAGAAAGTGGCCTTGCTAGGTAGGCATGAATTACCAAGTGCTTGCCAGCAAGCTGGCCTTAGGAGGTGTTGAAGTAGTCAGTATGGAAATACCATCACCAGCTGACTATAAGAGGCATCTCCAAAGCTTACCCAAACCTCTCCAGCTTCTCTCTAAACCATTTAAAAAGTTATTCCTTTGACTTAATGAAGAAGTCTTTTAGTCATTTCATTTAATAGACATTTATCTAGTGCTTACCATGTATCAGGGGTTCTAAGGGCTTTAATCCTCTTAAGCCTATTACATGATATTCTCATTATTCCTATTTTATTCTAAATGAGGACACTGGGCACAGGAAGACTAAGTAACTTGCAAACCTGAACTGTTTGCATTTAAATCACTTATGAGCTGCTCTCCATAAGTGTGAAAACCCCAAATACCTTCTTGTGATCATCATGGACAGGCTCTAGTTACTTTTCACTGTAACTACCAATGTACAATACATATATATGGTCAAGAAGGAATTAAACAGACAATATTACACTAATGTTCATATTAGCATATGAAATATATTGGAGTTCCTTATCCAACTAATTTAGGCTTAAAGACGTAGGGCTGTGGTTATCAAAGTATAAGGAGAATCAGAATCTCCTAGAAGACTTGTTAAAATGCAGGTTGCTGGGCTTAACTCCTAAAGTTTCTCATTTGTGGGTCCCAAAAATTTGCATCTCCCCCAACTCCCAGGTGCTACTGCTGCTGTTGAAGTTCACCTGTATTAGTCTGCTTGGGCCACCATAACACAATGCCAATGACTGGGTGGCTTAAACAACAGAAATACATTTTCTTCCAGTTCATGAGGTTGGAAGTTCAAGGTCAGGATGTTGGCAGGTTTGGTTTCTCCTGAGGGCTCTCTCTCTCTCTTTGTGTCCTCACATGGCCTTCCCTCTGTGTGTATGCATCCCTGGTGTCCCTCTCTTCTTATAAGGATGATAGGCATATTGTATTAGGGCCCCAAAGGAGCCTACATTTAACTCAATCACCTCTTTGAAGGCCCTCTTTCCAAACGCAGTTCCAAGAATTAGGGCCCACCCATGTGATCTCACTGTAAACTTCATTTGAGGTATTAGGAGTGGGACTTTAACTTATGAATTTTGGGGTGACACAATTCAGCCCGTAATAGTTTTGTACTTTGAGAGCCACTGGTCTAAAGAGTGCAACCAGAGAGGACAGTAAAAAAAAAAAAGAGTGTAACTGGCACCCATGGGGCATGCTCTGGGCAGGTTGGACACCCAACCATGGCGCCAGCAAACTGAACATGTTCATTGAACCTGTTTCATTGATGAGCATCACTATTGCCCCTCATCCCAAAGTCTGCTGTGCCAACCAGAAGGGCTCTCTTGGGCTCTGACCCGCTACCTCAGCTCTGGGGGCTTGCAGAGGAATAGTCCCTTCTCTGCCCGTTTTCTGAACTTACATCCATAAAGCCAAGAAAACCCATATCTATGAATTTACTCATTTGATCCAAGAATCAAGCCATTGAATATAAAAATAAGATTGTCCCCTAAGAGCTGAACTATAATTATGTATGAAAAGTAGAGCAGGGTGGACATGTAAAGTCACCTTGAAGAGAAAATGGTTCCTGGCCTTAGTCCTTTCAAGCTGCTATAATAAAAATACCACAAACTGAGTAGCTTATAAACAACAAAAATTTATTTCTTACGGTTCTAGAAGCTGGGAAGTTCAAGATCAAGGCACAAGCAGATCAGTGTCTG